>JADBJO010020057.1:7500-25000 GCA_016801955.1 Conus betulinus | reverse complement strand
AATATTTCAAATGGGCCAAAGGCCTTATTGTAAACATTGTGTAATTATCTGAAATAGGCCAAAGGCCTTATTGTACACATTGTGTAGATTATTTCAAATGGGCTAAAGGCCTTATTGTACACATTGTGTAGATTATTTCAAATGGGCTAAAGACCTTTTTGTACACATTGTGTAGATTATTTCAAATGGGCCAAACGCCTTATTGTACACATTGTGTAGATTGTTCTTTCAAATGGGCCAAAGGCCTCATTGTACACATTGTGTAGATTATTTTCCCTCTGTGGTTGTTTTCGGTAAACGTTACATTATCAGTAACTTGGATATGACTCCATGCCCATAGTATGCTGTTCGTTGCCATGGAAACGACATCAATATCATCCTAAACAATATCGCAATACTGGTGCATACACAAGCACTCATACACGCCTCGTGAGACAATGACTCAAGTCAAGAAGAAAAGCAAACACAATCGAACAACATGAATGACACCTAACGACGCCCACACCTCCCAACAGAGAAGCTTGTTTGACGCATCCCAATACCATCATCATCCCTCCACGCTGGAATTACAGAACTCGTGGTGTTTGCCTCACACAATGGCGCCAGCTGCAACAATGCTTAGGGCAAACACTCTTTCCCTCTGCAAGACGCGCTTAGCGGAGCCAAGGAGGACTGCAGGGAGGCTGGAAAGATCGATGGCATTTCAGGGAGAGGGTCCTTGTCATCGGGCTTGCTGAGCAGTGACAGGACCGGATGGTCCTGTGATGGCTTGTGTGGGCGGGGCTGTCTTCCTCTGGTTTCTTCTGCCTTCTTTGCCTTTCCTGCCACTGCTGCTGCTGCTGCTATTAATATGCTGCTGCTGCTGCTGCTGATATTAGTATTGCTGATACTACTACTGTCGCTGTTGCTTCTACTCCTCTCTTTGCTGCTACTACTACTACTGCTGCTACTGCTGCTTCTACTGCTGTTGCTACCACCACCGCCACCACCACCACCACCACCACCAACATCACACAACTACTACTACTGCCCCCTGCACACGTTAAAGAACCCACGGCAGTTAAACATCGAAAGAGCAGGGGAGGGAGGGGGGGGGGGGGGGGGGGGGGGTGGCTGTCCTGGCAAAATTGATGTAAGGTAAAGATAGCAGCCTGGTATTCTTACCAAGCCACAAAAATTGTCACTTACTGTTATCGTGTGCCATCGTGTACCGGTGGAAATGGAGGACACGTATAAAACATCGTATGCATCCTATGTGAGAAACTGGAGGAATAAATGAGATAAATGAAAATGAGTGACTGATATTTGAATGGTACGGGAAACGACTGAATGAGCGCCAGTAGCTGCTGCTTCGGCGGCCGGCTCTACCTGGGTAGGCAGCCCGTTGAGTGAGTGAGCGTGGTAGTGTGTTTATTGTAAAGCGCTTAAAGCTTGGTCTGTGACCGAGGAGTCTCTGTCTCTCTCTCTCTCTCTCTCTCTCTCTCTCTCTCTCTCTCTCTCTCTATGTGCGTGTGTGCGTGCGTGTGTGCGTGCGTGCACGCGCGCGCGCGCGCGCATGTGTGTGTGTGTGTGTGTGTGTGTGTGTATGTGTGTGTGTGTGTGTGCGCGCGCGCGCGCGCGCGTGTAATGCAACATATTATGCAATATGGATTAGCAGTGGGGATTGAGCAAAGCAGTAATTACTGTAAATGTGGACATCGGTCTGCTTGGAAGTTTTCGAATCTAAATATACACACACCATAATATTTAATCAAACACATCCAAGACATGTCAACCTTTCTTTTTTTCATAACGTTTTACTGATTGTAGTTCGCAGGAATGGCACGATAACATTCAAAACTGCGAAAGAGTTGATAGATACAGAAATGTCAGTAGTATACATGAATTAAACCCCTTCCTTGATTTGAATTAACTACATCAGCTATAAAAATGCATTATTGTAGTCGTACAGACTGGCATTTTACAGATTTATTTTGTCTGTTGTGTTAAAAAGCTACAGAAAAAAAAGCTGTGTTTTGTTTTGTGCAGTTCAACACTTGGTGAACTTAGAAATTTATTTCAGCTAAATATCACCGAAAGGCCTGTTTCTTTAAACTGTGTTTCTCATGCTCATCTACAAGATATGATGCTGCATGGAATTTGACACCGTCTTTGCACAAAGCACTATGATTCAGAGGAAAGGTGCAACCGCCTTTTATTGTGTCTCTATTTCTTATTTCCCCTTAAAATCAGAGCGAGTTTTCTCCTTACCCTGTATTTTCCAGACTGTTCGCTTACTCCTTTCATGAGAGTCCATTGCCCTTTAATGTGTGATCTCTCTCTCTCTCTCTCTCTCTCTCTCCATACATGCCAACATGACTTTTTTTCTCTATAAATAATTTAGCTGATTCATAGCTGTAATGACGGAATAATTTGTCCGTGCTTGTTTTCGAAATCCGCTTATGTGTTCCTCATATTACTGTTTGGTCAACCAGTGGGAGATCGCCTTTTTGAGGAGATTCAAACTGATGTATTTGTCACAGTTTGTACCTGCTGTCAGCGCTGATCCGACTGACAATATTTGGGTGATTAAACAGTATAGCTGACCACTTTCTCTGACTGTTGGCACTGCGTCACTTCACTTCTATTTTCAGCGGATCCTCAAGCCTAGTTGAAGCAATTTGCTCTCAAATGATGAGTTTCGTACACATTTTCACAGCTGAACTAAATGAGACAATTTCTGTCCGTTTCGCTGTTCTGTCCTCCTCAGTCTGTACTGGGGAGGCCGTTGGAACATGATCCCCGTGGTGTGTGAGAGTACCTCAAAATCACTGTGGTAATTGTCCGTTAGCTACAGAGGATGGAAGGCACTGACAGCACAGTGGTAATGTCTGTTTGCTACAGAGGATGGAAGGCACTGACAGCACAGTGGTAATGTCCGTTAGCTACAGAGGATGGAAGACACACTGACAGCACAGTGGTAATGTCTGTTTGCTACAGAGGATGGAAGGCACTGACAGCACAGTGGTAATTGTCCGTTAGCTACAGAGGATGGAAGGCACTGACAGCACAGTGGTAATGTCCGTTTACTACAAAGGACAGCCACTAACACCCCAACTCTGCTGACATCTGCCATCCAATAGAAGAAAGCGGGTAGGGAATTAGATTGGCTCTATTTTGAAATCAGATTGTGTGTGTGTGTGTGTGTTGCGTGCGTGCGTGCGTGCGTGCGTGCGTGCGTGCGGCGTGCGTGCGTGCGTGCGTGCGTGCGTGCGTGCGTGCGTGTGTGTGTGTAGTGTGTGTGTGTGTGTGTGCTTAGGGGAAGGGGTCTGTATGTTGGTGTATGTCTGTGGGCGCACATTTGCCTGTTTTCGTTTGTGTTCGTGCGTATGAATGCGCGCGCGCGCGCGCGCGCGCGCGCGCGCGCGTGTGTGTGTGTGTGTGTGTGTGTGTGTGTGTGTGTGTGTGTGTGTGTGTGTGTGTGTGTGTGATGTGCAGGAGTTAGAAAGACAGAGAGAGAGAGAGAGGGAGATGGGGGGGGGGAGAGGCAGAGGGAGAGGGAGAGAGAGACAGGGAGAGAAACACAGAGAGAGAGTTCCACAGACAGGAAACAGAGATAATGAACAGAGGCAATGAGAGAGATAATGTTGTCTGCTTACATCTGCTCAGTTCAGTTTCGAAGGCACAGGCTTTCCAAAAGTGAAGACAGTTCAACAAGTGAGGAAGGAATGCCAGAAACGAACACCAGAACAACCAGAAAGAACAGGAACGACAAAAAACAGCTGAAGCTGGCACTGATTACCACTCTGTGGAAAACACCAGCGCTCAGTCTTTATGCCGCTCTGGCACTTAGAATCTCGTGTGGCCCAATTTTCCACACATTCTGTCTTTCACAATGTGTTGGGGTTGGATGTTACAGCCTCCCTGAACAGCGAGATATTCTTTAATGATATGTCTGATCTGTATTGTTGGTTATTTGTTTGTTTATTTTTCTTTCCGTGTGGTCGATGTTGAGGAAATTCCTCTTCTACGTAATCAATACATGCGAAGCAGGAATGAGCAGGGACACCTCAAACAACTACGAGAGAGAGAGAGAGAGAGAGAGAGAGAGAGAGAGAGAGAGAGAGAGAGAGAGAGAGAGAGAGAGAGAGAGAGAGGAAGGTTACAATTAGGCAGACACGATACAACAACAACACTAACAACGACGACGACGACAACAAGAATAAGAACAACACACACACACACACACACACACACACACACACACACACACACACACACACACACACACACACACACACACGCACGCACGCACGCACGCACGCACGCATGCACGCACACACACACACACACACACACACACACACACACACACACACACACACACACACACACAGGGAGGGGGGATACCTGAACTCCACAAACAGTGCTAAGGAACACAAACCTTAAGATGCATGAAAAACACCGTCAATTAATCCCAATGACACCAAACCACAACAGAAAACGCACAAACGAGAAAAAGATGTGACGCGTCCACTTTCTCTGATTATAAAGATTTCCAGCAGACAAGAAAGATGTGATGCAACGGTTTATTATGTGATCACATAACCAGAAAAGAAGAAAAGAGAGAGAAAAGAAAAAGGAAGACAAAGTCAGAACAAACACATAGTGACATTCCTTCTTCTTCTGTTTTGGGGGCCAGTGAAGAAATGTATGTCATCAGCCTGGGAGAAAATAGGCGTACCAGCCCACTATGTCGTTCTCTTTTTTTCTAGTCTTCACTTCCTTTTGCTCCCCATTGTTGTCAGTCTTTTTTTCTTTCTTCTTCTTCTTCTTCTTCTTCTTCTTCTTCTTCTTCTTCTTCTTCTTCTCTCAAGCGAATGTAACGAGTGTCGTATCGTCATCAACTTGCTTTCTTTTCAGTTGTTTCATTTGTTGTCTGTTCTGATTGCCCTTTGGTATACTTATTCCGTGTATGCCACGATTTTAGCCGCTAGCAACTCAACTGACAGTACAAAAGCAAGGGAGAAAACGGACATCCTTGTCTGATTCCACATTCACCGGAAATGGTTGGGATATCCATCCTCCATGGTTTATAACTACTGAAAGTATTGGTATTTAGAACGGCAATCCATTTCATACACTGAAAGTATTGGTATTGAGAACGGCAATCCATTTCATACACTGAAAGTATTGGTATTGAGAACGGCAATCCATTTCATACACTGAAAGTATTGGTATTGAGAACGGCAATCCATTTATAAACTGTTCACTGAAACCTTACTGAAAGTATTGCTATTGAGAACGGCAATCCATTTTATAAACTGTTCACCGAAACCGAAGATTTGGAACGCCTTTAACATGAAGCTACAAGATACTGAGACGAAGGCTTTTGAGTACTGTAGAGCTAAAAGATAACCAGTTGTGTTTGTGTGATTGAAATATTCAATGATTTTGTCGATTGCTCTTAAAACTGCTGATACGTTCCGACCTTTAAGATATCCGACTTTGTCTTCAATCATCAACGTTGATATTCTTTGCCTAACCTTCCTGCTAAGACTTCAGCTAATATTTCACAATCAGTGTTTGAGAGTGTAATTGGTCTCCAGTTACTCAAGTGTTCCCACGCTAGCTCTTTGCCTTTATATAACAGAGTTATTATACATTGTTTTTGCGTGTATAGCAATTCTCCTTTTTCAGTCTCGTTGAAACAGGACGTCAACAGTGTTTTTATTTTGCTCCAGAAGAATTTCATGAATTTCATAGCTAAGCCGTCACAGCCAGGAGACGAACCATTTTCATTGTTTTCAGAGAACAGCTTGCTTTCCTCAACAGATAATAATCCTTGACAAAGAGATGCTTCCTCATCATCTAAGGCAGGAAGCTGTACATCTGTAATGAAGCTATTCATAGTTTCTTGTATATTTTCTGTATCTGTGTTCTGGTTATGCAAATTAGTATAACAATGAGTTTGTTCTTCCAATATCTTTATTTGGTCGGTTATGACTTCGCCGTCTTCTCTTTGTATCCTCGTAATTACCTTTTTCTTACCACTTCCTTTTTCTAGGTTTAAAACAATATTTTGTGCTTTTTCCCCCTTCTTCTATCCATTTTACCCGAGCTCTGACCTGTGCACCCCTAGCTTTCTCAACACTAAAATTTTCTTATTGGTGCTTCACGCCAAACATTTCCCGTTGTGTTGAAGATTAGTTGGGACCGCTAACAATTTGTATTCCAGTTTTTTTTTAAGCGACATTGTAGTTCAAATATTTCATTTTTCTTTGCGTAAGCTGTATATTTACCATATTCTGTACAAACTCTCTTATTTCGATTTTGCAGGATTCCCAAACTTCTGTGGGGTTACTCTCTGTTTGCTGGTTATTTTTCCGCAAGATATTCGTCTAGTATTTCATTCATACGTTGTTGAAAAATTGTGTCTCGTAAAAAGAGGAATTGTTAAAACGCCAGTATCCTGGGCCCTTGGTGAACTGCTTATTATTGAGTTCAGCCAAAGTGGCTTTATGGTCAGTGTTTGGAACTGTGGTAACGCCACATGTGAAGCAGTAAGGCTGTAGTTCTTGGTTAACGAAAGCAGTAATCTATTGTGAAGCAGTAAGGCTGTAGTTCTTGCTTAACGAAGTCGTAATCTATTGTGAAGCAGTAAGGCAGTAGTTCTTGCTTTAACGAAGTCGTAATCTATTGTGAAGCAGTAAGGCAGTAGTTCTTGCTTAACGAAGTAGTAATCTTTTGTGAAGCAGTAAGGCAGTAGTTCTTGCTTAACGAAGTAGTAATCTATTGTGAAGCAGTAAGGCTGTAGTTCTTGCTTAACGAAGTCGTAATCTATTGTGAAGCAGTAAGGCAGTAGTTCTTGCTTAACGAAGTAGTAATCTATTGTGAAGCAGTAAGGCAATAGTTGTGGGTTAACGAAGTCGTAATCTATTGTGAAGCAGTAAGGCAATAGTTGTGGGTTAAACGAAGTCGTAATCTATTGTGAAGCAGTAAGGCAATAGTTGTGGGTTAACGAAGTCGTAATCTATTGTGAAGCAGTAAGGCAATAGTTGTGGGTTAACGAAGTCGTAATCTATTGTGAAGCAGTAAGGCAATAGTTGTGGGTTAACGAAGTCGTATCTATTGTGAAGCAGTAAGGCAATAGTTGTGGGTTAACGAAGTCGTAATCTATTGTGAAGCAGTAAGGCAATAGTTGTGGGTTAACAAAGCAGTAATCTATTCTACGTGTGATGAAGGGATGCTGTTTGCATCATGCGTATTCCTTTTCTGTACCATGAAAGATCTTCCAAACATCAGTCAGGCTAGAATTCGTCAATAATTTGTTAAGGCTGTCCACCTCATTTTTTGAGTGTGGGTGACCTTATCTGATGTCGAGTTCGCTGTCTACTGTGCAGTTGAAGGTCACCAGTTACCAGAGTTTTTGTATTCCGAGTACTAACGTATATTATCTTGTAATTCTGTGATGGATCACACTTTGTCGGCATTATTGTTCGCGCGCGTAAATATTTATGATGATGACATTGAGCTCTTGGGTTTTTACTGAAGCTGTCAGGATTCTATCGTATTCGTTTTCTTCTTTTATTTTTGCCGGGGGAAAATGCTTGGAAACTAACATGACTTCCCCTCCTCTGTGCTTTGTTCCTTCCTCATATATAATTTTCCCTCCTCACTGCTTTTTCCTCTACTGTGCTTCGTTCCTTCACTCTTTATACTTTTCCCTCCCCACTGCTTTTACCAAATATCGATTTTCTTTTTGATGTGTGACTCTTGGATACATATGATATCACATTTCTGTCCTTTGAAGTAGTTGAACATCGCCTTTATTTCATGTTGTTTCTTAGCCCTCTGGCGTTGATAGACAAAACTTTCAAAGCGTTTATCATCAAACATATGTTCCGGTGTTTGAATCGCATTCCAGAGCTCTTAGTCCATTGACATTACTAGGTCCGTCAAACAAAGAGGCAGTAAGGGGGGGGGGGGGGGGGGGGGGGGGGGGGGGGGGGAGGGTAGCCTGAGTGGTCATTCAGTTCACGAACAATGGTTTCATCGTCGTCAGTGTCACGGTCCGTGTGTTCCGCCAGCTTCGGTCGCTTATCTGTCTGGTTCAAAGGGGAATCCTTGGATTGCGGTCGCTTTACCGATGCGGATCCGTTTCTTCTATAAGTTTGTAGCGTAGTTTGTCTTTGCTTTTTCCTTGATCTACTGCGGTCTGTGGCACTGTCTGTGTTGTGTTGTTGATGTTGTTATTATCACTGCCGTCCTGTCTGTGTGTTGTTGATGTTGTCATTATCATTGCCGTCCTGTCTGTGTTGTTGTTGTTGTCATTATCACTGCCGTCCTGTCTGTGTTGTTGTTGTTGTCATTATCACTGCCGTTCTGTGTTGTTGATGTTGTCCTTATCACTGTCGTCCTGTCTGTGTCGTTGTTGATGTTGTCCTTATCACTGCCGTCCACTCGGTGTTCAGTCATGGCACTGTCTTCGCTGTTTCCAGTCGTGTGTGCTGTGCATTGTTTGTTGTCTTGAGGTTTCGGTGTAGCATGACTTGTGGTTTTGGAGATGTTGAAGATGTCAGTGAGGCAGAAATGGAGATGATGAAGATGTCAGTGAGGCAGAAATGGAAATGTGGAAGATGTCGGGGGGGGGGGGGGGGGGGGGGGGGGGGGGGGGGGGGGGGCAGAAAACGGAGATGTGGAAGATTCAGTGAGGCAGAAAATGGAGATGATGAAGATGTCAGTGAGGCAGAAATGGAAATGTGGAAGATGAAGATGTCGGGGGGGGGGGGGGGGGGGGGGGGGGGGGGGGGGGGAGGGGGGGGGGCAGCAGAAACGGAGATGTGGAAGATTCAGTGAGGCAGAAATGGAGATGATGAAGATGTCAGTGAGGCAGAAATGGAAATGTGGAAGATGTCGGGGGGGGGGGGGGGGGGGGGGGGGGGGGGGGGGGGGGGCAGAAATGGAGATGTGGAAGATTCAGTGAGGCAGAAATGGAGATGATGAAGATGTCAGTGAGGCAGAAACGGAAATGTGGAAGATGTCGGGGGGGGGGGGGGGGGGGGGGGGGGGGGAAAAGACAGAAGAAAATGGAGATGTGGAAGATTCAGTGAGGCAGAAATGGAGATGATGAAGATGTCAGTGAGGCAGAAATGGAGATGATGAAGATGTCAGCGAGGCAGAAATGATATCTGAAGCAGACCTACCACTTGGCACGACGTCAAGCGCGCGAGAACTCTTTGAAAACTGGTAGGTCAGCTGAACCAGATGCTCTCGCTGGAGAAGAAGCTTTCAAACAGTCATATGACAGTGCAAAACATTTGTGACATTTGTCAATGTGCTTGAGTGAATCCACAAGAAAGTTGGACAGCATCAATAATTCAACCATTGCTTCAATAGGGAATCGCCAACAGTGCTAGGGGATTCTCGCTCATAGATGTACGCAGGAAGATGTGTGGTTGTACAATCAATGACAGGTGGAAAAGATGGGTGGGACATGCACTATGTACAGTTGTCGAGGCTATGCAGTCTTCTGTAGTGGTGTAACCTTATCACCAGATATCATGTTCATTCAATTGTTCGCAGATGATGTCGTCCTCCCTCTGCTTAGATCTTTATATGCGGTCATCTAAAGAAAGAGCTAGAATTACATGTTAATATGGAAAAAAAAGCAATACCATTCTTTTTCGTAAAGGGAGTGTCTGGCATCCCAGACAAATGGTGGTATGCAAGTGGTTAATACGTACAAATAATATCTCGGTGTTCATTTCACTGCTAAGCTTCCTTTCCCTGAAACAAGATCTAGCCACAGAAACCAAGAAAAAGCTGTGTTGAGTATTTTCTACGTTTTAAACACCCTGGAAAATACCGAAGATAATGTTTTTCTTACGCTTTTAAAAGATTTACTATTTTTTTAGACTGGATTAATTATCATGACTTACGTGTTACCTATATGAACTCGCCATTTGTGTGGGCCTGTGGTCTGTCAATGATGCATTGCTGTCAATGTCATTGCCATTGCCCCCCCCCCCTCTCTCTCTCTCTCTCTCTCCCTCCTCCTCCTCCTCCTCCCCCCCCCCCCCCCATCCCTTCGTTTTCTATTCTTCTTCTCTTTTTGTGCTCCAAACACTTGACTGCTTTTAGACACAGCATACTTCTGTAGTTTCATTCATTGCTTTACAGAGGTCCACATAACCATCTGACACTAGTGTTGTAAAAAAAAAAAAGGTAATGGAAAATAAAACGTGTCAGTATCATCTCTCTCTCTCTCTCTCTCTCTCTCTCTCTCTCTCTCTCTCTCTCTCTCTCTCTCTGAGTGACTGAGTTTCTGCTATTTGTGTCTGAGTGTGTGTCCGAGTGTGTGTGTTTGGAAGGGGGTGATGAGAAGTTGGGTAATGGGTGGATGCGTTGGTGCATGCGTGTGTATGTGTCTGTGTGTAAGTGGGGTTTTACCATCATTTATTGGTTTACAGCAAAAAATGGCAGCGCTGCTTACTTTGTTCCCTTAAGCCTGATTCAGACAGGTCCGAGAGATGCGTGTATCTGCTTACTTTGCTCCCTTAAACCTGATTCAGACAGGCCCTAGAGATGCGTGCATCTGCAGGGTTGGTCTGACAATCTGAAAAGCCGCACCTAGTATGCGTCTGTAAAGTCGTTAACACTTGGGTCCTTTCTGTTCTGAAAAGCTGCACCCAGTATGAGTCTGTAAAGTCGTTAACACTTGGGTCCTTTCTGTTCTGAAAAGCTGCACCTAGTATGCGTCTGTAAAGTCGTTAACACTTGGGTCCTTTCTGTTCTGAAAAGCTGCACCCAGTATGAGTCTGTAAAGTCGTTAACACTTGGGTCCTTTCTGTTCTGAAAAGCTGCACCTAGTATGAGTCTGTAAAGTCGTTAACACTTGGGTCCTTTCTGTTCTGAAAAGCTGGCACCAGTATGCGTCTGTAAAGTCGTTAAACACTTGGGTCCTTTCTGTTCTGAAAAGCTGCACCTAGTATGAGTCTGTAAAGTCGTTAACACTTGGGTCCTTTCTGTTCTGAAAAGCTGCACCCAGTATGCGTCTGTAAAGTCGTAACACTTGGGTCCTTTCTGTTCTGAAAAGCTGCACCTAGTATGAGTCTGTAAAGTCGTTAACACTTGGGTCCTTTCTGTTCTGAAAAGCTGCACCCAGTATGCGTCTGTAAAGTCGTTACACACTTGGGTCCTTTCTGTTCTGAAAAGCCGCACCCAGTATGCGTCTGTAAAGTCGTTAACACTTGGGTCCTTTCTGTTCTGAAAAGCCGCACACCCAGTATGCGTCTGTAAAGTCGTTAACACTTGGGTCCTTTCTGTTCTGAAAAGCCGCACCTTGTATGCGTCTGTAAAAGTCGTTAACACTTGGGTCCTTTCTGTTCTGAAAAGCTGCACCCAGTATGAGCCTGTAAAAGTCGCTAACACTTGGGTCCTTTCTGTTTTGAAAGAATGTAAATTCTAAGGGTTCAGGGTGAAGACATTTCACATATAACATTGCATACATAACACAGAGAGACAAAACTGACAGACCGACAGACAGACAGACCGACAGACAGACAGACAGACAGACAGACAGACAGATAGACAGACATAGACAGAAAACAGATACAGAGGCAGATAAGGTAGGGTAATGTTGCTTATAGCCTAGCCGACCACGAACGGTCATATCAGGGCTGTCACCGCACGAAGTCAACTCACAAGTCATTAAAAAAAAAAATCATTCACGCAATCCTTTGAAATACACCTGAAAACAAACCGGAAATTTCATTAAAAAAATCTTTCTTCCGTAAAAATCTTTATCGATGAAAAAACATTAATCTCTTTCAGAAATTCCAAGATCACATCAGATGGGACATCTCTGAACAATATTTACATGGAATCAGCTGTAAAGTATTTATGCCTCTTATCATGCGAGTCCCAACACTCTAAAAGAATGTTTCACTGTGAGTGGTACATGACATGGAATGCACCACGGAGATTCAGAGACAGACAGAAAAAAAGATAGAGACAGAGAGACAAAGAGACAAAAAGAGACAATGATAGAGGGAGATTGGTGAAAAGAATAAGAAATGAATGAATGAATGAATGAATGATCGAACGAACGAACGAACGAACGAAACGAACGAACAAACAAACGAACAAAACGTATGAATGAATAAATGAATGAGCCAAAAAAATAGAAGAAAGAAAAAAAAGTACAAGAAAACGAAAAGAAAAGGAAAAAAAAAAAAAAAAAAAGAAGGAGACAAGGAGGAAAAAAACAACATCCTTCTGAAGAACTGCTCACGACAGATAAGCTCATTCCCAGCACTTGAAGCCTGCACAAACAGTCTGTTCTCACACACAACCAACAGTCAGACAATGCCAGCAATGTTCCTCCGTACTCTCATTTCATCTGAATAATCACTAGATGTTTGAAGTTAAACACTCCCTGACCCCTTCCTCTATGCTTTTCAGCCAAGGTACACATACAAACACAATACAAGAAAACTCATTTTCCCTCTGTCTGTCTGTCTGTCTGTCTGTCTGTCTGTCTGTCTCTCTCTCTCTCTCTCTCTCTCTCTCTCTCTCTCTCTCTCTCTTAATACGCCAATGTCTTCACAATGATATCCCTTAATTGATATTGTCTTTTCTGTATCCTCTCTCTCTCTCTCTCTCTCTCTCTCTCTCTCTCTCTCTCTTAATACGCCAATGTCTTCACAATGATATCCCTTAATTGATATTGTCTTTTTCTGTATCCTCTCTCTCTCTCTCTCTCTCTCTCTCTCTTCTCTCTCTCTCTCTCTCTCTCTCTCTTGCTCCTCTCTCTCGGACGGGCGCCACACTATTCATCCAGCGACGCCCTCCAAGACCTCGACATTACTGATGATTTTGACCAACTCACGGGCATGGACATGGTGAAGAAATCAAGAGTGAAGTCAACGAGACAAGAGAGACCACAACATTCATTTTTATATGACTATCAATGGCAAACAACGATGATGTATGATGTTGCTTTGGAATATATCCTAGCGTCAGCCAAGCCCAAGAGATACAGGCACCTGCATTTTTTTGGTCAGGAAATTTGAGCCCCACTCTCACAGATGCATGCATTATTTGATGACACTCAACTGGGTAGCCATGGCCTTCCCTTTTAAGTCCGTAGTAAGCTCAAAGCTGCCGAGAGCTGGCTAGAATTTACAAAATCCTACAATTCAATGCTACTGATGGGAATCGACCCTACGACCTCCCAGCTCCAAACCCACAATGCTAACCGCTGCAGTGCGGCTGCTGCTAGTATGTCCGTGCAATGTTAATCAACAATGCTAACCACTGCAGTGCGGCTGCTGGTATGTCCCGTGCAATGTTAATCAACAATGCTAACCACTGCAGTGCGGCTGCTAGTATGTCCGTGCAATGTTAATCAACAATGCTAACCACTGCAGTGCGGCTGCTGGTATGTCCGTGCAATGTTAATCAACAATGCTAACCACTGCAGTGCGGCTGCTAGTATGTCCGTGCAATGTTAATCATGGACTGCTGGTGTGTCTGTACAATGTTAATCATGGACTGCTGATGTGTCCCTGCAATGTTAACCATGGACTGCTGGTGTGTCTGTACAATGTTAATCATGGACTGCTGATGTATCCCTGCAATGTTAATCATGGACTGCTGGTGTGTCCTTGCAATGTTAATCATGTACTGCTGGTGTGTCCCTGCAATGCTAAGCATGGGCTGCTGGCCGGAAACAACAGTGTAGCTGGGGTGGTTTTAAATGAGAGGAGGGAGGAGACTGGTGCAATGAGTGATTCACAAGTTAGGAAGGGAGCAGGGGGGGGGGGGATTGGTGCAATGAGTGATTCACAAGTTAGGAAGGGAGAAGGGGGGGGGGGGTATTGGTGTGCAATGAGTGATTCACAAGTTAGGAAGGGAGGGGGGGGGGGATTGGTGCAGTGAGTGATTCACAAGTTAGGAAGGGAGCAGGGGGGGCGGGGGATTGGTGCAATGAGTGATTCACAAGTTAGGAAGGGAGGGGGGCGGGGGATTGGTGCAATGAGTGATTCACAAGTTAGGAAGGGAGGGGGGGGGGGGGGGATTGGTGCAATGAGTGATTCACAAGGGGGAAGGGATGGGGGGGATTGGTGCAATGAGTGATTCACAAGTTAGGGGAGGGGGGGGGATGGGGGGGAAGGGAGGGGGGGGGGGGTGGTGCAATGAGTGATTCACAAGTTAGGAAGGGAGGGGGGGGGGGTATTGGTGCAATGAGTGATTCACAAGTTAGGAAGGGAGGGGGGGGGGGGGGGTGATTATTGGTGCAATGGTGCAATGAGTGATTCACAAGTTAGGAAGGGAGGGGGGGGATTGGGTGCAAATGAGTGATTCACAAGTTAGGAAGGGAGGGGGGGGGGATTGGTGCAATGAGTGATTCACAAGTTAGGAAGGGAGCAGGGGGGGGATGGTGCAATGAGTGATTCACAAGTTAGGAAGGGGGCAGGGGGGATTGGTTGGTGCAATGAGTGATTCACAAGTTAGGAAGGGGGCAATGACTGATGCAGGGGGGGGGGGGGGGGGATTGGTGCAATGAGTGATTCACAAGTTAGGAAGGGGGCAGGGGGGGGGGGGGGTGGTGCAATGAGTGATTCACAAGTAGGAAGGGGGCAGGGGGGGGGGGGGGGTGGGATTGGTGCAATGAGTGATTCACAAGTTAGGAAGGGAGCAGGGGGGGGGGGCAATGAGTGATTCACAAGTTAGGATGGTGCAATGAGTGATGCACAAGTTAGGAAGGGAGGGGGGGGGGGGGGGGATTGGTGCAATGAGTGATGCACAAGTTAGGAAGGGAGGGGGGGGGGGGGGATTGGTGCAATGAGTGATGCACAAGTTAGGAAGGGAGGGGGGGGGGGGGGATTGGTGCAATGAGTGATTCACAAGTTAGAGGGAGGGGGGGGGGGGGATTGGTGCAATGAGTGATGCACAGTTAGGAAGGGAGGGGGGGGGGGGATTGGTGCAATGAGTGATGCACAAGTTAGGAAGGGAGTGGGGGGGGGGGGGATGGTGCAATGAGTGATGCACAAGTTAGGAAGGGAGCAGGGGGGGGGGATTGGTGCAATGAGTGATTCACAAGTTAGGAAGGGAGGGGGGGGGGATTGGTGCAATGAGTGATGCACAAGTTAGGAAGGGAGGGGGGGGGGGGGATTGGTGCAATGAGTGATGCACAAGTTAGGAAGGGAGTGGGGGGGGGGATGGTGCAATGAGTGATGCACAGTTAGGAAGGGACAGGGGGGGGGGGGGGGGGGGTGCAATGAGTGATGCACAAGTTAGGAAGGGAGCAGGGGGGGGGGGGATTGGTGCAATGACTGATGCACAAGTTAGGAAGGGAGCAGCAGGGGGGGGGGGGGGGGGGGGGGTGCAATGAGTGATGCACAAGTTAGGAAGGGGAGGAGAGGAGAACAGGGCTGAAACGGGAAAGGGAATGTTGCTGTGTTAAGTGTAAGTATGAGCGGGGACGTTTGTCTTTCTATTGACTTTGCAATAATCATTCCTACCGCCCTGTCATCTGAGAACATTCTTGTTCAACCCATGCAAACTTGTATTTCATTGGATCATATTTGTTACCGATACATCCTAGGTATCTGATGACTTGTGGATACTAAGCCATCTTAAATCTGGAATCTTCTTGGCATGTTAATCTCACCATCTGCAGTCTTAAGAGCAGTCAACTTTTTTTTTAGATCTCATCATCTGCTGCCTTAACAGCAGTCAACTTTTTGAGATCTTTATCATCTGCAGCCTTAAGAACAGTCAATTTTTTGAGATTTCATCATCTGCAGCCTTAAGAGCAGTCACCTTTTTCAGAGGTCTTCATCTGAATATCCTTTGACATCTACGAGATCTGGTGTAAAAACTGACCAACCTAGGAACATCAAACCACACGGAAGTTTTCTCTTTACATCATGCAGATCACACACACACACACACACACACACACACACACACACACACACACACACACACACACAAAAGGAGGAGGAGGAGGAGGAAGAGGAGGAGAAGAAGGGGGAGGGGGTGGTGGTGGAAGAGTAGTAGTAGTAGTAGTAGTAGTAGTAGTAGTAGTAGCAGCAGTAGCAGTAGTAGTAGTAGAAGAAGAAGAAGAAGAAGAAGGAAGAAGAAGAAGAACAACAACAACAACAACAACAACAACAGCAACAACATGGCGACGACGACAATAACAAAAACAATAGTTAGGGCCAAATCAATGCTCCACACAGAAAAACTTGGTACAGTCACCTTCTCCTCTCTAGGAAGAGTGTGGAACTATCCTCTGGGACACTCACCTTCTCCACTAGGAAGAGTGTGGAACTATCCTCTGGTACACTCACCTTCTCCACTAGGAAGAGTGTGGAAACTATCCTCTGGTACACTCATCTTCTCTCTAGGAAGAGTGTGGAACTATCCTCTGGTACACTCACCTTCTCCACTAGGAAGAGTGTGGAACTATCCTCTGGTACACTCACCTTCTCCACTAGGAAGAGTGTGGAACTATCCTCTGGGACACTCACCTTCTCCACTAGGAAGAGTGTGGAACTATCCTCTGGGACACTCACCTTCTCCACTAGGAAGAGTGTGGAACTATCCTCTGGGATGCCTGAACACCTGGTCGAATTGTGAGTCAGTTTCACGTGCAAAGCAGGCGCCAAAGCATCCGGTACCCCATTGAGGCTGTCAGTAACGACGCCACAGAGAGCGGTCCACCAGACAACGGTGTTCACTGACTGAGCATCACTCGATCATGTTGACAGCCTGTACCTCACTTTCTACTGGCTGCACACTCAAAGCCTTGTCTCTCAGCCCCTGACTCTCAGTCCTGTAGCCTATGAGCATTCCCAGTGATATTCATCTTCTCTTCATTTTTGCTGGCGGAGGGTTGCTTTTTTTTCAGAAAACAGCAAACTCATAAGCACCAAGTTTTCCTTTGCCTGCATTTCCCATTCATACAGAGTGAAACCAGAGCAAACGTCTTTATCGCTCCTACCTGGTTGACACTTGTTCTGTCTGCTGCATTAACAGTGTTCGCATTCTCAACATTTTGCACGCTAGCTTGTGTGCAGGGGAAAAAAATCACATTTTTTGTGCAATTCTTGCACTCATGTGTGCGTCTGAATTATCCCGTCAATAATGTGATTACGCCAGGTGATGCAATTCTTTCTTGTGAGGGGAGTAAATCCTAGTTACCTATTTTGAAGGTTTCCTTTGTGATTCCGATTCTTCCAGATGTTCTTCTGATAGGAGATGGCTCTGTGATTTGAAATGCTTTTTTTCTGTTGTGAATCGTGAATCAGCATCGTGAGTCAGCATGACGTGATTCATAGTAAGAAAAGGAAACCTCCTCATTGAATTTGTAAGAAAATACTGACCTACTGATTACATCAAAGCAGCAATGCTGTAGGTCAACATCAGTGCATTCTGGTGTTGCGCAGAACAAACATGCACTGTACAACACAAAACTGGGTAAATACGCCACAAAACAAAAGCGCTG
>JADBJO010020057.1:0-2500 GCA_016801955.1 Conus betulinus | reverse complement strand
ACAGTGGTGACCCCGAATTTGAACCCCTCTGTAGCTCTCCCACCTGTTTGGGGGAAAAGATTTTGGTTTGAACCCTCTTTGGAAAAAAAGTTTTTTGAACTGGAAATTGATTGATTATATTGAATACATTGAGGGTTGAGAAAGGATAGTGTTTTTGTTCCCCTATTTTGAAATTCAAAAGAAACAGTGTTATTCTCTACTTTTCATTAGTATTTTCAACTTCGTACTTTTTTGGAATTTGTTCTTGTGGATTGTTTTGTGAAAGAGTATGTCTTTCGTGTATTGAACATCCCCGTCTCCAGTTCCAAGTAGTGGTTTACCTAAGCGCTCCTGTTTCTTTGTCTTTCTGTGCCTCGCTATTTTTAATGTTCACCTCTCTTGGTTTCTGTTTCTGTTTTATTCAATAGTCTTCACCTCCTCCCAACAAAAAGCGTCTATCTCATTTAAAATTTGGCATATTTGCTGCTTTACTTAGGGTTTGTCTGATTAGTGTGTGTAAATGCTCCCTTTCTTTTAGATGTTGTAGGGTTACATTCGGTATCTTTTCCGTGAAATGTTCTGTGCGTTTTCTGGCACACTTTTGGACTCAACTTTGTAAACAGCGCTCTGTTTCACTTTCATTCAAAAACGTTAGCTTTTCTTGGTGTTTTTGGACATCTTTCTTCAAATTGCATTCTTTCAGAGCCGTTTCAAAATTGTGTTCTTTTCTCCCGTTTGGTTAATTTGTAAACTTAAGAAAAAAATATAAAGTAAGTTGAGGGTTGTACATGCACGAGCAATCATATTAAAACTGTGTATCTTCTTTTCTGTCTCGTGATTGTGTTTCATTTTCATTTGTTTACAAATAACTGTTGTCAAAACTCTGAAAGACTGGATTGTTCTGACTGGATTTGTGCCAAGTCTGATTTTTTTTTTTCTTGCCCAGGGACAGAAGTTGGGTTTGTCTGTAGAAAAAACTTGATTGCTTATATTAACCAATGTGAAGACCGCGCTATAAAAACACACACACACACACACACACACACACACACACACACACACACACACACAGGGAGGAGAAACAAGCAATGGCAGAGGACAGAGGGGCCAGAAAAGAAAGAATCAGACAGGCAGAGACAAGACAGAAAGAAAGAATCAGACAGGCAGAGACAGGAGAGAGAAGAAAAAGAAAATAGACAGGCAGAGACAGGGAGAGAAAGAAAGAATCAGACAGGCAGAGACAGGAGAGAAAGAAAAAAATAGACAGGCAGAGACAGGAGACAGGAGAGAAAGAAAAAAATAGACAGGCAGAGGCAGAAGAGAAGAGAAAGAAAACATCAGACAGGCAGAGGCAGAAGAGAAAGAAAACATCAGGCTGGCGGACATTGAAAGAGAAGCAAAAGATGCATAAGAGGGACTTGAAAAAAAAAAACAGAGCGCATTAATTTACTGGAATTGCGCAAGCTTGAGCTGGAGAACAAAAAAAACAGGTAAAGCTGAAGTTAAAACCAGCTGCTATGCAGGAAAACGCGGAACACACTGTTGGCACTGGAGTTAGTTATAGTCCTAATGTGTAACCCACAGTAAACACTTCCTACATTCCTAAACTTCCCCGTTTGATGAAGATCGTGATGATATTGGTTCTTTTCTTTTCCGGTTTGAGAACCATGCTTCGTCTTGTGGTTGGCCCTGGAGAATAGTGGACATTGTATGCCGCCTTCTTCATAGTTTAAAGGCAATGCTCTCTTCTTGTATCATAGTTATTTAAGGCAATGCTCTTTTCTTTGTATCACAGTTATTTAAAGGCAATGGCTCTTTCTGTGTATCATAGTTATTTAAAGGCAATGCTCTTTCTTTGTATCATAGTTATTTAAGGCAGTGCTCTTTCTTGTATCACAGTTATTAAAGGCACAGTGCTCTTTCTTTGATCACATGTATCACAGTTTTATTTGTATTCATAGTTTAAAAGGCCAGTGCTCTTTCTTTGTATAATAGTATTTAGGCATTCAAGTGCTCTTGTAAAGGGCAATGCTCTTGTCTTTGTATCCATAGTTATTTAAAGGGCAGTGCTCTCTCTTTCTCTGTATCATAGTTATTTTAAAGGCATGCTCTTAGCTTGCGAATCGTTCGTATATTTATAAGGCACAATGCGTTTCGTTGTACATAGTTCATTTACAATGCACATGCTCTTCTGTATATAGTTTGCTGCTCGTGGAAAAAACGCATTGAGGGGAGGAATCTGCAAAGCGAATTGTGAAAAAAAATTCAAATGTACGACGAAGGGTTTTCCGTAGAGGGTTGCGTATCCGTGACAATTGATGCTCGGTTGCCGTCATACACCAAAGGAAAAATTCATTTGACATAGCATTTTTGATTCGTACCTAGTCATTTTTTGTGTTGAGTTCCATGGGATAAGAGCTCTGATGCTGAAGAAAAACAAACTTCTTGATGGTTAGCTGTGATTTGTGTGCTTCGGCTCAAATCCTTTAGAGGGTTACAAAAAGAGTTAGCGTTTTTCAAA
>JADBJO010020056.1:20000-25000 GCA_016801955.1 Conus betulinus | reverse complement strand
ATTCGAATTATTGTCGTCATTATTCAAAACGACAAGAAGCATTTGCGACAAAGACGAGCTTCCCTATGTGGATCAAATGAAAGTGAGCATCGTTATGATTCCTTGATGCCTTGCTGTTTCCAATGTCGAGTATTTTTGTTTTTTTTTTCTTTATTTTGTTTCTATCATTTGTGACGTTTTGAGCAAGACATTTGTTGTCAAGACTTCACTTGTCCGTTTTGTATTGTGTATTAATTGAGCGCCACTTCTCGCCTGTGATTTGAGTGTTCATTGTGGCTATTTCGGCTACTCTCTCTCCTCTCCCCTCCCTCCCCCCCCTCTCTCTTGTTGTGGTTGTTGATGTTGTTCTACTTCTTCTCTTTGCTTCTTATTGTCTTCTTTGCTGTTGTGCTGCTGGTCTGCACTTGCAGCTGCTGCTGCTGACTGTTGTTGTCGCTGTCGTCCGTTGTCGTTGTCGTTGTCGGTCGCCGTCATCGTCGCATTGTGTTGTTGTTCTGTTGTTGTTGTTGTTTTCTCTTCTTCTTCTTCTCTTTCTTTTTCTTCTTCTTCTTCTTTTGCTGTGGTCGTCGTCGTGTCGTCGTTGTTCGTTGCTGTTTGTTCTTTTCTGTTCAGTCCGTCTGTCCGTCCCGTCTCGCCCCTCTCTCCTCTCTTCTCTCTCTCTCTCCCTCGTCTCTCTCTCTCCCTCTCTCTCTCTCTCTCTCTCTCTCTTCCGCTCTCTATCCCTTCCGCGCGATGTGCGTCTGTCTGTCTGTCCACTGAATGGAACCTCTGTCATACCTGGACGTGGTTCTGTGGAACAACATTTGATTGCATGCGATGGACCCACACAATTCGGGGCGGCTTGGACGCTTGGGTCTCCTTTTGTTTCAAAAGATGGATCACTACGGTTCCAAGCTTAATTCGAAAAAGAATTCAATAAGTTGCAATACATAATTTTTGTTTTCACATTTTGGCATACGTAGTGTTAATAGATTGTTAGAAAACTTATTTTATTTTTAAAATGACGGAATTTATCGTGGAATACCTCGTTACAATCGTACAAACATAGGCCTACTCGACTTCTGGTTGTGTATCTGGATCGTCACACACACACACACCCACACACACACACCACACACCACACACACGAATGCACACACGCACGCACGCATGCACGCACGCACGCACGCAAGCACACACACAACACCACACCACACACACCACACGCACACAAAACACACACAACACAACACACACACACACACACACACACACACACACACACAAATACACACACACACACCACACACACACACACACACACACACACACACACACACATGCACGCACCACGCACCACCCATTGAAACCCTATCACAACTGTATTACACCTTAGGCCATATTTCGGTGTATTTAACATAGTCGTTTTTTTTTTTTGTTTTGTTTTTTTTTTCAGAAAATCAGTTCCAACCTGTTGGCTCCAGACATCCAGGTCAGTTATGTGTGGCAGAAAAATACGCACCTCCACCCTGATGCTGCTGTCGCCATTGAATTTCTGTTTCTTTGTGTTGTAGACATCCAGTTACATCAATGTTTTGACAGGACATATAGCCGGGTTCAATCCTGAGTCTACAGACATCTAGTTCAATCCTTCAAGTTGCAGAATACAACACGTGTTGCAATTCCTGTTTTGTCTGTTTTTGTCTGTCTGTCTGTCTGGGATGTATGTCTGTTTGGTCTTTCTGTCTGTCTTTCTTTATTCTTTCTATTCTTTTTCTTTCTTTCTTCTGGTCTTTCTTTCTTTTCTTTTCTTTTCTTTCTTTCTTTCTTTCTTTTTTCTTTCTTTCTGTCTTTACAACCCTTCCTTCCGGCTTTCTTTCTTGCTTTAATTCTTCTTTCTTCTTTCGTGCTTCTTTCTTTCTCTTTCTTTCTTTCTGACTCTCTTTTCTTATTTCCTTTTCTTCTTTCTATCTTTGTTTCCTGTTCTTTCTATCTCTCTTCTTTCTTTCTTCTTTCTTCTTTCTTTCTTTTCCTTTCGGTCTTTCAATTTTCTTTTCTTTTCTTTTCTTCCTTTTCTTCTTTTCAAACGTTAAGGTCAACCCTAGTATTAAAAAGACGTGTGTTCATGATCTTAAGCTGCAGGCAGCATCCACTTCAAAACTGGCGGGTTGCTGCTACCCGCTTCTTCCTGTGTCACAGACATCCACTTCAATCCTGGCGTTGCTGTCTACCCGCTCATTCCTGTGTCACAGACATCCACTTCAATCCTGGCGTTGCTGTCATACCGCTTCAATCCTGTGTCACAGACATCCACTTCAATCCTGGGCGTGTGCTGTCTACCCGCTTCCTTCCTGTGTCACAGACATCCACCTTCAATCCTGGCGTGCTGTCTACCCGATTCATTCAATCACAGACTGTACTTCACAGAGTTGGTATACACGCTTCAATCCTGTGTCACAAAAATCCCACTTAACGCTGGGCGTTGATGTCTACCCGCTTCCTTCCTGTGTCACAGACATACCACTTCAATCCTGGCGTTGCTGTCTACCCCGCCTTCCTTCCTGTGTCACAAACATCCACTTCAATCCTGGCGTTGCTGTTACCCGCTTCTTCCTGTGTCACAAACATCCACTTCAATCCTGGCGTTGCTGTCTACCCGCCTTCATTCCTGTGTCACAGACATTTCAATTCCTGGCGTTCAGGACACCATACGTTATGCCTGTGTCACAGACATCCACTCAATCATGCGTTGTAGACTACCAGTTCATTCCTGTGTCACACGACACCCACTTCAATCCTGGCGTTGCAGTCATCCCTGGGCTTTCATTCCTGTGTCCACCAGACACAGAAATCCGGTGTAATCCCGGCGTGGCTGTTGAAGACATCCAGTTCAATCTTGCGTCACAGACACCCACTTCAGTCTTGTATCATACACATCCACTTCAATCCTGTGTTGAAGACATCCGGTTCAATCTTGCGTCACAGACACCCACTTCAATCCTGTATTGAAGACACCCCTTCTTCAATCCTGTGTCACAAACACCCACTTAACGCCGTATTGAAGACACCTACTTCGATCCTGTGTCACAGACACCCACTTCAATTCTACCACTCCCGGTTCAATCCTGTGTCACAAAACACCCGCTTCAATGCTGTATTGCAGACACCTATTTCAATCATGTGTGTCACAAACACCCACCTAGTGGTTATTGAAGACACCTACTTCAATCCTGTGTCTCAAACACCCACTTAATGCCTCTATTGAAGACACCTACTTCAATCCTGTGTCACAGACACCCACTTCAAGTCCTGTGTTCAATTCATGTTACATTACAGACACCCACTTCAATCCATGTTACAGACACCCACCTTCAATTCATGTTACAGACACACTTCAATCCATGTTACAGACACCCCCACTTCAATCCTGCGTTACAGACACCCCTTTCAACCTCCATGCGTCACAGACACACCCACTTCAATCCTGCGTTACAGACACCCACTTCAATTCATGTTACAGACAACACCTTCAATCCATGTCACCCAGTTCACAGACACCCACTTCAATCCATGCATTACAGACACCCACAATCCCGTTCAACCACCCCTTTCAAACGTCAAGCACAGACACCCACTTCAAATCAATGCATGTTACAGACCCACTTCAATTCATGTGTTACAGACAACCCACTTCTATCCATGTTACAGACATCCACTACAATCCATTTTACAGACACCCTTTCAATCCTGCGTCACAGACACCCACTTCAATCCATGTTACAGACACCCACTTCAATTCATATAACAGACACTCACTGTCAATCCATGTTACAGACATACTTCAATCCATGTTACAGACACCCACTTCAATCCCTGGTTACAGAGAGACCTCCCTTCAATCATATGTTACAGACATCCACTTCAATCCTGCGTTACAGATATTCAGTTGAATCCTGTGTTGGTAACGTCTTCTTCAATCTTGTGTTGAAGACACTTTGTTCTAATACCGGTGTGGCCAACACCTCATCTTCAATCCTGTGTCACAGACACCCAGTTCAGTCCTACATTGCAGACTCTATTTCAATCCTGTGTTACGAAGACGCACTTCAATCCTAGGTTACAGACATCCAGTTTAATCCTGTGTTGATACATCTTCAATCCTGTGTTGACAACATCCATTTCAATCCTGTGTTGATAACATCTTCAATCCTTTGTTGACAACATCTTCAATCCTGTGTTGACAACATCTCCAATCCTGTGTTGATAACATCTTCTTCAATCCTGTGTTGATAACATCTTCAATCCTGTGTTATAGCATTTTCAATCTTGTGTTGATAGCATCTTCAATCCTGTGTTGATAATATATTCAATCCTGTGTTGATAGCATCTTCAATCCTGTGTTGACAACATCTTCTTCAATCCTGTGGTGATAGCGTCTTCAATCCTGTGTTGATAACATCGTCTTCAATCCTGTGTGATAACATCTTCAATCCTGTGTTGACAACATCTTCAATCCTGTGCTGACAACATCTTCTTCAATCCTGTGTTGATAACATCTTCAATCCTGTGTGACACAACATCTTCAATCCTGTGCTGACAACATCTTCTTCAATCCTGTGTTGCTAACATTTTCAATCCTGTGTTGACAACATCTTCAATCCCGTGTTAAAAAAAAAAAAAAAAAAAATCTTCAACCCTGTGCTGATGGCATCTTCTTCAGCCCTGTGTTAATAACATCTTCCATCTCGTGATGAGGACGACTTGCTCTGCTCTATCTTGGTGTCGCAGACACCTACTTTAATACTGTCTTGCAGACACCCAGACTGATGTCATCCAATTCCGCCTTCTTGTTGAACACCATGTGTTGGCCCTTCCTCCCAACTTTAATCACATATGTATGTTACACTTCTCCAAGGAAATCAGACACTATAGCTGAGGGCAAAAACTCAAATAAAACGTTTACAACCCAACACCAGTTAATGGCTGGGGTGCGAACGTCACCGGAGGAACAAAACAAAGCT
>JADBJO010020056.1:7500-12500 GCA_016801955.1 Conus betulinus | reverse complement strand
GGAGAAAAACGGGGGGGAATTTGGAGGGGGGGCGGCAAGAAGAGGGGGGAGGAACACGGGAGGTGGCGAGGGGGTTAGTGGTGGGCTGACAGTCGGTTTCAAAGTAATCATTGTCTTTTTTGAAAGCACCATTTAAAGTCACAATTGAATTAAAGCACAAAGAAAGAAAAATCTTCTCTGAAAATGTGCACTTCACCAAATCATGTCAGATAAAGAAGGGATTAGATTCGAACCACACGCTTCTCCACAATTGAGAAAAAAAAAAAAAACCAAACAAAAAAACAACTGCTCTTCAGTAATCCATGAGGAAAAAGTCCACCACACAACCACACACACACACACACACACACACATCACACACACACACTCACACACAACACACACACACACACACACACAAACATACACACACACGAGCGCCGCTTGCAGGCCCGAACACACGTGCCTGCAACGCACCGGCACACACGCAACAACGCACGCACAAAGTGCACACACACACACCACACACATCAACACAAAACACACACACACCACACACACCACACACACCAAACACAACTAACACATTGCGCTATACACACACCACACACAAGCACGCACATTCGTGCCAGGCACACTCCTTCAACAAAAAACATAAGAGGAGAGAGAGAGACAGATGATTCGAGAGAAGGAGCAGGGAGAGAGAGAGATATGAGAGAAGGGAAGGGGGGGTTAGAGAGGAAGAAGAAGAAGAAGAAGGAGGAGGAGGAGAAGGAGGAGGAGGAGGAGAGGGAGGAAGAAGGAGGATGAGGAAGAGGAGGGGAGGAGGAGAACGAGAGGAGGAAGGAGGAGAGGAGCAGAAGAAGAAGAGGAAGAGGAAGGAGGAGGAGGAGGAGAGGAGGAGGAGGAGGAGGAAAGAAGAAGAAGAAGAGAAAGAACGAAGAAGAGAGAAGAAGAAGAAAGAGAAGAAGAAGAGAGAAGAAGAAGAACAACAACACAACAACAACAACAACAACAACAAGAAAGAAAGGAAAGAAAAGAAATGAAGACAGTAATGCGTATGTTTATGGACTATTCCTAGCTATCAAGAGAAATTTAAAAAAAAAAAAAAAAAAAAAAAAGAGTGCATGACATTAGCAGAAGATCCCTCCGACAAAGCTTACCACAGTTCATACGAAAAAGATGCGAAGAAGAAAGAAAGTTTAGAAGTAGTTTATTCAATCTTCATTTTTCCCATTCACAGTTTGACTTATGACTTGATACTGTCATGAACAAAGAAGAACAAAGTTTTGTAATGTTCTCCCTTGTCAAAGCTTGCCCCCCCCCCCCCCCCCCCCCCCCCCTCCCCCCCCCCACCCCCCCCCCCCCACCCCCCCCCCCCCCCCCACCCCCCCCCCCCCCCCCCTACTCCCCCCCCCCCCCCCCCCCTCGCCCCTCTATCTCTTCAGATACATATTATGTTTAATGAATGAACACTAACAAAATAATGGGTCTAAAAAGAAAAAAGAAACTGACAAAGTGTGTGCGTGCGAACTAGCCGCCGTCCTGAAGTACTTAATGTCGCGGACTCCCAGTTGGGAGGTCGTAGGTTCGCTTCCCATCAGACCCATGTGGGATTTGTCTGCCCCGACCGGCTCCTACGTAGATTTGTGTTTTGCTACAGACTCAGTTAGGAAGACTGAGACTACTACACAGTCGAGTTTCATCCACCAATGGAAACGTCTCTAGCTAAGAGTTTTGCTGACATTTCCTAACCAACACTGCAGGTGTCTGTGTATCTCTTGGGTCTGGCTGTCGCCGAGATATGTTATGAAAATCAGGGGAGAGCACAACCCTGTCATGCAGTCTCAGAACGGAATGGAAATCCGTAGAATCATCTTCATCATCATCCGTCTTACTGATCAGGATTAAAAAAATAATGTATCAAATTCTGAATCCCTTCATGCCGTGCTCTCAAGGTGCCCTCAGTGTTGATGTCCCCTCAAGGCCCCATGGCTTTGGGTTGATTCCATTGGGTCCCCGGTGTCGGCGAGTCCATGGGGGCTGTCGTTGGACGGACGCAAATGACGCCCTCCGGAAGGGGAAGAGCTCACCCGCAGTAAGTGCGTTGCGTGCGCGAGCGCATTTAAGTGTGTGTGTGTGTGTGTGTGTGTGTGTGTGTGTGTGTGGTGTGTGGTGTGTGTTGTGTGTGTTTGTGTACTCAATTAGCAGACTGCATGTTGATTATTATATTATTATCTATTTAAAGACAAATGGTATAAAATAATTTTCTTTTTTGTATCTGCCTGCTTTAATATCGTAATATTACTACCAAAACAGAAAAAGGGGGCCTTCAACCAGGATAAGAAAAAATTCGTGAAGAAAAAAAAAAAAAGGAGGGCCTTCAACCAGGATAGTAAAAAAAAAAAAAAAAAAAAAGATAGACGCCACCATCCATTCTCTCGCCCATCTTGAAAAAAAAAAAATAGAGACCTCTCCCTGAATGTACATACAATCCTCTTCTCTCTTCTCAGTAGTTAAAACGTTTTTGCTCGACTTTGGCAGACAAAACAGGACAAAAGAACCAACCAACCGTCTGAGAAAAACTTAAAAAAAAAAAAAAAAAAAAAAAAAAAAAAGACCCTCAATGTTTTTTTTTTTTTATAGCCCGCTGGGGTACTTTTCGTCATCTCTCACAGACCTGTAGGGAAATTCTCCCACACTTTTTTTTTTTATTGTCGTAGACCTGAATTCAGTCTGGACAGACATAAAGACCGTTTTACCTCTCTCTCTCTCTCTCGTTCTCTGATGGTGTCTTCCTATGTACAATGGAACAGACACTGGAGACTGGAACACAGCAGACTGTTTAGACCTTCCACGGACCTACATTACAAAGCAGAACGAAAGAAAAGAAAAGAACAAAACAAACAAACAAACAACACAACGGAACAAAAACGTACAATACAACGCCGCATTAGATCATACTAGTGTTAACCTACTGCACGACACAAACAAGTGCGATTGTCAAGAACAACACAAAAATGGCTTCGGATCAAACTAGTCTGAAGTCATCGCATGAGAAGAACAAGAAACCAACACACCACACAGACACACAGACACACACACACACACACACACACACACACACACACACACACACACCACTGAAGGAGATATACTGCTCTACTGATAACTCTGGTGGTCGTGAGTGATACACTAATCTGATCCGACACATGCGAGACACCACTTACTCACCCTTCTACTGACAAAAAAATACTTGCCTAGTCGCGGATCCAGCGTGAGTAAAGCGTGCTTGCCCGAAAGGCACTTCGACGTCAAAAATAAGTGTTCATAAGAGTGAAAGTTGCAGATAATTGAGCTATAAAAGTTCTTGCCAGTTTGATTGCAGTACACATGGTGACTGAGATTTGTTCTTAAATGGTCACACAATTCGTAAAGGGCATGTAGATATGGCATGGACATAGCAGGCCTGATACAGCATTATATCCTGAGACAGATCATAATTCATGTTTTTGTAATTTGTACGCCCCTTACATGGTGGTGGTATTGTCTTTTCATATAATGTTGATATTATCTGTCTGTTTCGTTTTTTGGATTGATACAAGGACCGAGCATTTCATTTGAGCTTGGTTTACTTAGTTCGAGTTTGATACTGAGGAAGATGCATGCAATGGTAATATATACTGTAATTCGTGACTCTGCCCCCTCCTGCTCCTGCTCAACAGTGTGACAACTGACGTGGGTGTCTTTCCGTTCCCTTTCGTTCTTGTCCCTCTGTATACACACAGTCGTCGACAATATAAAGGACTGGACCAAAATGACCATGCCAAATCTCCTCAAGACAGCACCCAACAGAAGAGCCTGGACAGAAACGGCGGCTGCCTCATCACGTCCCCCCCCCTCCCCCCCCCAACGACCCCAGCGGTCAGGGGATTGACTGAATGATACACACAGACATCTTTCCCCTTCTTGTATCTGTCTCTTTTATTGCTTTGTTACCTTACAACAATGCAGACACAGAGACGCGTCTTTGTCTTCCCTGCTGTCTCTGTCTCTCCCTGGTCTCTGCAGTGTCTGACAGCTGTTTGAAGACAGAGGCAATTTTTTTCCTCCCTTCGGTCTCTGTTCCCCTTTCTTCTGCCTTGACAACTCAACACACACAGACGCGTCGTGCTAGTCCAATTTTCGTGTCCCTGTCACTCTTTCTGTTCTGTCTGTCTGTCTGTCTGTCCGCCCACGTCTGTCTGTCTGTCTCGGTGCATGTCTGGATTGATTTTTTGGTGTGGGGTATTGAAGTGCAGGCTGGGTTTCTTAAGCAGCATGTTTTGCAGTGGATTGGCCATTGAAGTTAGTTTGGAGCAATTGGGCTAATGCGTAGGTCAGCCATCTACTAAGTCGTGGCAGCCACGAGACCCTCTTCTTCAATTCTCTCATCTTAGTTGTTAGTTCATTTCTCCATCAGCTTAAATCATGCGAAGCGTGGTCTCAAAAACTTAAGCTGTTGTGATGTAGGGTATAACTAGGGACTAGTCCGCACGCAGTGACACCTCCTTAATGAAAACTGAAACTGAAATTTGGCTGAATCCTGTCGATATCTTTCGCTACACCTCCCCTACCCTCCCCTCTCCCCCTCTTCTTTTTTTCTGCTACCTCCCATCCCCCCCCCCCCCCCCCCCCCCCCTCCCTCGCGTCCTCCGTTATGACCCTCGATCTCTCTGGTCTTTTCTCTTCTTTTGATCTCTTTTGATTTAAGGTCTCAGTTCACTCAGCCCAATCAATCAAAACTCCTTCCAGTTTACAGTGTGACCAGTAAGTTAAGCACACAAGCGAACACATGGTCAAGGAAACAAGCAAACAAGCAGGCAAGCTAGCATACAAGCAAACAAGATATAATGAAGCAGGAAAAGTATTGCTTTCCTCTCTTTTTGTCCATTCCCCTCCCCATCCACCATCTCCTGTCCCTCCCCTGTTTCTCCCCCCTACCCACTCTCTCTCTCACTCACTCTCTCTCTCTCTCTCTC
>JADBJO010020056.1:0-2500 GCA_016801955.1 Conus betulinus | reverse complement strand
TGATTGCAGTGCACAAATGTTTCGCCGTTTGAATAAAAATACTGCGAACTGTTTTACAGTGTTTTCATTTGCAGATGACATTAACAAAATAAGCTCGAATACGCAAGGTCTTGTATAAAATTTTTGGGCGAATAAGCTTTTCTCTTATATCTTGTACCTCTGGACAAATTAATGCAAAAATGCACTTCGTCTTCTCTTGACTGTCGAATATAATGGACACAACAGATCAGAGGCATTCACTGGTCTACAACGGGAATGATGAACAAGAATATCAGAAACACCCACTCTAAAATTTTGTCATCACAAACTCCAAGTGCCTGTCCATAGCCATTGGCATATACGTTGGGAGAGAATGCATAATGTTGAATGTTCTGCAAAAAACATTAGAAGAGTATTGTAGTAAGAAAGGGCACAAGAATGATGCATGAAGAAAGAAATAAGACCCACTAAATGGTGTATCAAGAGAGTAGTGTGTCATGATAGGACACAGAGTGATGCATCAAACCAGTACTTTGTCATGGTGAGCAGCACTCAGAATGTGCATTGAAAGAATATTTTGTCTCTCGTCATTATAGATAACAGTGCATTAAGAGAGCAACGTGCCATGTGAGACAGGACGTAAAATGACGCATTAAATGAGTACTGCGACAAGAGGGCAAATTGGATCATAAACGCGGACTGTGGCTGTTTAAAGAAGACGCAAAATGGTGTTGTGATAAAGAAAGCATTGTGTCATTAGAGAATGATGCCAATAGAAAATTTCAGTGTTAGGTTTGGACAGAGATTGAATCATTCAATGATTGATACCGTGCCATATGTGAGAAGACACAGATTGTTCAATGAAGACAGTGCTATGTCCATGTTGGACGCGGCATAGAATGGGTGCTTTGAGACAGTATGTGCAACCATAGACACGACCCAGAACCTTGCGTTGAAAGAATAGTGTGTTATTATTGTGTTATTGTGTGCCGGAATAGCTCAGTTGGTAGAGCGCCGGACTCGAAATCTTGGTGATCCTGGGGTTGCGGGTTCGAATCTCCGCCGGGCCGTTTCGGTACAGGGGGATTTTCCCCTCGGAGTTAACATTGGTTCTGACTCCATTTCCCATACAGTCCTTCGAATGAGACTATAAACCGAGGTTCCGTGTGTGAACGCACGCATGATGTCTTGCACACACGTAAAATCCCCATCACCAACTTTCGGAAGAGTAGGCCAGTTTGGCCATTTTGTATGGATGACACGTAACACTTAGCATGCACCCTGCGTGAGAAATGGGGGAAAAAAATGAAGGAAGTAAGGAAACTGAGTGAACGATACTGAACAATATTGACTGGACGACACGGAAAACGACTGAATGAAACGGGAGTGAACGATATTGAACAATATTGACTGGATGACACGGGAAACGACTGAATGAAGCGCCAGCTGGCAGCTCTTCAGTCGGCACTACCCAGGTAGGCAGCCCGTTGTGGAAGGGAGTGTTGATTGTAAAGCGCTCACAGCTTGGTCTCTAGCCGAGAACAGGCGCTATATAAGTATTCATTACCATTATTATTATCATCATCATCATCATCATTATTTATTATTATTATTATTATCATCATCATCATCATTATTTTATTATATTACAACAAGAACGATGTCTCACCAGAGACTGCTGTATAATGACAGAGCGCGCAGAATGCTATATTTAGAGAGTAGTGTGTCATGTTAGAAAGGATAAGGAATGGTGCGTTAAGAGAGCACTGTCATGTTTTGTTTAAAGCATAAACTTAAAACACATTCATAGTTTCTTACATGATTTAGTTTGGAAATAGGCTCACTTAACCAATCAACGATCAACTACGTTCTTCTATAGAGCCCACAGCTGATGAAAAATCATCTGCTTGTTTTCCTTATCAAATCTGACAAACTAATGACTTGTGATCGTCAAGATCAACTCAATGAAATGACGAGCTATTTAGACGCAGAACGAGAAAATATTTTTATTCTTTGGTCTCAATTTGATCCCAAATCTATATTAGTTTACCCTCTTTCAAACAAAGAAATGGCGTCATTTCTTCGTTTGGATTTGATTTCAACTATATCTATTTCACTTTGTAGATTTCCGTTTTCTTTTTCTCTTTGAATGCATTCGTTTGTGTGAGCTGAATTGATGATCATGTTAAAGAAAAACAAAAGATGCAATATGAATTACTTTAACGTTTCTGAAAGCAGATTGAAGACAGACATTGAGCAATTTTGAGAAGAAAAAAAAAATGTGCGCTCGTAGTGTTCAATCGAGAGAGAGCGCGCGCGCACACACACACACACACACACACACACACACACACACACACACACACACACACACGCACACACACATACATATACATACACACACTCTCTCTCTCTCTCTCTCTCTCTCTCTCTCTCTCTCTCTCTCTCACACACACACACACACACACACACACACACATCGGAGCACCCTTCCTTCCAACATAATACCACAAAAAAGAAA
>JADBJO010020055.1:30000-32055 GCA_016801955.1 Conus betulinus | reverse complement strand
AATGTCCACTCAGCGAAAGTCCATTCGGCTAAAGTCCTCAGCAAAAGCCCACTCGGCGAAAGTCCACTCGGCAAATGTCCACTCAGCGACCAGTCCATTCGGCTAAAAGTCACTCAGCAAAAGTCGGCAAAAGTCCACTCGGCAAATATCTACTCGTCAAGCCCATGTCGCCGTAGCAGGGTGGAGGCCCTTTTCTTTCAATGGGATTCTTTACAGCGCTGCCTTTGTCTTAACGGAACTCGTCCTGGTCCGTAAAACAACAACAAAAATCGACAAACAAAACCGACTTTAAGGCAAACATTTCGCATCTGCGTGTTGACCGTGATGAGGCGTCAGTGCTGGCACTACTGGCAGAGGCACATTCCACTCAATGTGAGGGGCTGAGGACAGGGCACTCCAGACTGAGACATCACATGTTCACAAAATTCCACATTGGCGAGGTCTTCAAGCTGCCCATGCGGTACAGCCCCAAATGACAGTGGAACGCTTCCTGCAGGACTGTCCCACACACAAATCTAAGGGCAGAGACCTGGCCTGCCAAAACACCGATGCGGGGAAAAAGCTCCATGGATCACTGGAGGACTTCCGCCCGTACAGCAAGCTGCCTTCATCAGTGCCTCTGGGGTTCCTGTCTGAGTGTGAAAGATGAAGAAGAATGAAGAAGTAAGTATGCAATTAAGCATAGAACGTTACAATCCGAAAGATGGGGAAAAAAAATCGAAGCACACACCCCACGTTCGGCTACATCTAGCAGCTGCAGGAGCTCCAGTGGTCATCGAATCTACGATCGCCTCGCTGTAGATGGGAAAGAGAGATCGATCATGTCGCTTACAGACCAGCCGACCGCAAAGGGCCATATCAAGGCTGTCAGCGCGTTGGAGTCATTCTCATGTCATGAAAGAAAAGAAAGAAAACAAAAGACAATCATCCGCACAATACTTTTAATATACCCAGAAACATACCTGGAATCTTTCTTCCGTTAAATCTTAAATCATAAGAAAAAATGTTGATCTCTTTCAGAAATTCAAACATCACATCAGATGAGGGAGATATCACAGAGTAATATACATAGGAGCTACACACACACACACACACACACACACACACACACACACACACACACACACTACTCACCCCACTCCTCACATCCCCCCCCCCCCTCCCCCCTGCCCTCCCCGAGCAGTTGGTCACACTAATGAATCAGACCTTGATAATGCCCAGTGCCTGGCGTCTCTCCCTGAGGAAGCAGTAAATGTCAATGGTGTGCCACGCCACGGTTATTCAATTTCAGACTCTGGCAAAAGTCATATGAATTTTCGCTCTCTCTCTCTCTCTCTCTCTCTCTCTCTCTTCTCTCTCTCGCTCTCTCTCTCTTTCTCTCTCTGGCATCCTCTGGTTCAGTCAAGGTGTTGCTGGACCCTCTCGGCCTTCGGGCCTGGCCACAGTGATCATGGTGTGAGGTATGTGACTTGTGGTGTTGCGTATCTATTCTTGTTAGTCTAGACAGAGAAGATCTTAGTTGAAAGTTAGAATTCCTGGGTATGTCTTTTATAATCTGTAGTCAAAATCAATACATGCGTAAATTCTAAGAGCCTGTTTATTGAAAGAATGGTGTATTATATTCTGCCTCGTCCTATCACTGTCTGGTATGTTTCTGAAACCGTGCATGAAGAAGTTTCTCTAACATCTCACACTGTCCTATCAACCTCACGCTAGCTCAACTTCAGCCCTCGTGTCTCTCAGTGAACGATTCTCTCTCTCTCTCTCTCTCTCTCTCTCTCTCTCTCTATATATATATATATATAACGATAACAGTACTTCGAAATCTTAGTCATAGTCAGCTTCAGTGTTGATTTTATAAACATCCCACAATTACCTGAGCAAGATCCCCAACATCCCCAAACGCTCTGAATAAACATCCCCTAAAACAAAAACTGAGCTCGAATCCTTTTGGTAATACATCTACGACCTTTGAGCGCAAATTCCGTGTGTGTGTGATAGAGGCATCTCTCAGCAAAGGTTTTTCATGGAGCCTGCTGGAAAAAAAAAAAAAAC
>JADBJO010020055.1:25000-27500 GCA_016801955.1 Conus betulinus | reverse complement strand
GTGTGTGTGTGTGTGTGTGTGTGTGTGGTGTGTTAATGTGTTCGGGGCACCCCCCCCCCCCCCTCTCTCTCTACAGACAGACAGACATACAGACACTCGCACACGGCGCACCCACGCACGCATGCACCACCCACGCACAACACACACGCACGCGCGCGCGCGCGCGTGCACACACACACACACACACACACACACACACACACACACACACACACACATTCTCTCTCTCTCTCTTCACTCACACACACACACACACACACACACACACACACACAACACACACACACACACTATCTCTCTCTCTCTCTGTCACTCACACACACACACACACACACCACACACCCACAACACCACACACACACACACACACACACACACACACACACACACACACACACACAAAAACACACACACACACACACACACACACACACACACACACACATTACACCGTTCGTTTTCATGACAGATCAAAACGGAGAATCTTCACTCGTGTTCTCTCATCGGCTCTTGACGGCTGTTTTTGTTTTGCTTGCTATTTGTTGTTGTTGTTGTTGTTTTTTGTAATTTCTCGTGCTATTAAAATAGTTGACACGGCAGGGATGGACGATGGTGGTGATGGGGGAGGGGTGGGGGTTGGGGGGGGGGGGGGGGGGGGGGCGGTGCGAAGCACTGTGACATATCTTGCACACGGGCCCCGCTGAAATCTGGTCGTTAAGTTTCAGCATCGTTGCTGGCATTTCGTCTGTATCAGCCGGTTGGCCATCGCCACTGCTGAGTCCGATTCCGCACATCCACTTCAGAGTGATGCAGTCTTCCTGTGTACAGCGATTTCTTTTAGAGTGTTTGGAGTTGCGTGATGTGAGAGATATACAATTTTTTTTCCAGCAGGCTCCATGAAAACCTTTGCTGAGAGATGCCTCTATCACACACCACACGGAATTTGCGCTCAAAGGTCGTAGATGTATTACACAAAAGGATTCGAGCTCAGTTGTTTTAGGGGATGTTATTCAGAAGCGTTTGGGGATGTGGGGATCTTGCTCAGGTAATTGTGGGATGTTTATAAATCAACACTGAAGCTGACTAATGACTAAGATTTCGAAGTACTGTTATCGTTATATATATATATATATAGAGAGAGAGAGAGAGAGAGAGAGAGAGAGAGAGAGAGAGAATCGTTCACTGAGAGACACGAGGCTGAAGTTGAGCTAGCGTGAGGTTGATAGGACAGTGTGAGAGTTAGAGAAACTTCTTCATGCACGTTCAGAAACATACCAGACAGTGGATAGGACGAGGCAGAATATAATACAACATTCTTCTTCAATAAACAGGCTCTTAGAATTTACGCATGTATTGATTTGACTACAGATTATAAAAGACATACCCAGGAATTCTAACTTTCAACTAAGATCTTCTCTGTCTAGACTAACAAGAATAGATACGCAAACACACAAGTCACATACCTCAACACCATGATCACTGTGGCCAGGCCCGAAGGCCGAGAGGTCCAGCAACACCTTGACTGAACCAGAGGATGCCAGAGAGAGAAAGAGAGAGAGAGCGAGAGAGAGAGAGAGAGAGAGAGAGAGAGAGAGAGAGAGAGAGAGAGAGAGCGAGAAATCATATGACTTTTGCCAGAGTCTGAATTGAATAACCGTGGCGTGGCACCCATTGACATTTACTGCTTCCTCAGGGAGAGAACGCCAGGCACTGGGCATTATCAAGGTCTGATTCATTAGTGGTGACCAACTGCTCGGGGAGGGCAGGGGGGAGGGGGGGGGGGGGATGTGAGGAGTGGGGTGGTAGTGTGTGTGTGTGTGTAGATCAACATTTTTCTTATGATTTAAGATTTAACGGAAGAAAGATTCCAGGTATGTTTCTGGGTATATTAAAGTATTGTGCGGATGATTGTCTTTTGTTTTCTTTTCTTTCATGACATGAGAATGACTCCAACGCGCTGACAGCCTTGATATGGCCCTTTGCGGTCGGCTGGTCTGTAAGCGACATGATCGATCTCTCTTTCCCATCTACAGCGAGGCGATCGTAGATTCGATGACCACTGGAGCTCCTGCAGCTGCTAGATGTAGCCGAACGTGGGGTGTGCTTCGATTTTTTTCCCCATCTTTCGGATTGTAACGTTCTATGCTTAAGTGCATACTTACTTCTTCATTCTTCTTCATCTTTCACTCAGACAGGAACCCCAGAGGCACTGATGAAGGCAGCTTGCTGTACGGCGGAGGTCCTCCAGTGATCCATGGAGCTTTTCCCTCATCGGTGTTTTGGCAGGCCAGGTCTCTGCCCTTAGATTTGTATGTGTGGGACAGTCCTGCAGGAAGCGTTCCACTGTCATTGGGGCTGTACCGCATGGGCAGCTTGAAGACTCGCCAATGTGGAATTTTGTGAACATGTGATGTCTCAGTCTGGAGTGCCCTGTCCTCAGCCTCACATTGAGTGGAATGTGCCTCTGCCAGTAGTGCCAGCACTGACGCCTCACGGTCAA
>JADBJO010020055.1:0-22500 GCA_016801955.1 Conus betulinus | reverse complement strand
CCACTCTGGTGGATTGACCGGGTGGATCCTGTTCGCCACCAACGTGCATGAGGAAGCCCAGGAGGACATCCGGGACTCCCTTGGGGAGTATGGGGACCTCGAGAATCTCCACCTGAACCTAGACCGCCGCACCGGCTTCCTCAAGGGCTAACGCTCTGTTCAAATACGAGACGTTCAAGGAGGCCCAGAGAGCCGTGGGCAACCTGAACGGCTCTGACCTGCTGGGACTGGGGCTTTGTGCGAGGGCCTCCTCAGCAGAGCACGAAAAGTAAGAGCCGTCGAGGAGTTGATCGTAGGCGTCGATGATTTCATCGTGTTGATGAATGTGTGTGTGTGTGTGTGTGTGTGTGTGTGTGTGTGTGTGTGTGTGTGTGTTAAGTTCTTGTTTGTTTTCATTAAAAAGCACAAAAAAGGTAATGTTTCTTTCATTCTCGATCCCGTTACTGAAATCACATTAGGTTCGCACAAGGCAGCATCGTCATATACACTGTAGAAGCAATTTTTGCTGAAAAGTTTGAAGCTTTTTCTTTTTTCGCTTTTAAATAAGTTTTGAAAAGAGGAGGGAAGGGGGGCATTACATAGAGATGGAGAGAGAGAGGGGGGGGGGGAGAGAGAGGGTGGGGGGAGAGAGAGGGGAGGAGGAAAAGAGGGGGAGAGAAGAGAGAGGGGAGGGGGGAGAGGGGGAGAGAGAGAAAGAGAGAGATATGTACAGGAATCATTGCGTGTTGTCATTAAATCTTGATACTGTTAAAAAAAATAAAATAAAAAAGAAGAGTACAACCAGTGGTTCTTCAAGCCCCCACCCCCCCACCCCCCACCCCCACCCCCTCCTTCCACCTCCGTCCGTCCTTTTATGAAATTTTGGGAGAGGAGAGAAAGAGAGAGAGTCCCCTCCTTTCCCCTCTCCTTTTAATTAAGAAAGATGGCGAAGAGAGGGCATCTGCTTCTCCTCCACTCTCTCTCCCACTACTTCCCTCCTCACCCAGACGGCTTTTAGAAGCTTCAAAATGGAGTGACTGAGGGCGGAGAATGAAGCAAAATTTAGAAAGAGACGGGGGTTCGTCACCGCCAAGGATGTAGGCAAACAAAGCACAGAACAGGACACGATGCATTTCGACCTCTTGGGTCTTCTTTAGGCAAAAAACAAAATTTTAACATTTAGGACAGTGCGACACCAGAACGCAGAGCTTCATTTTGTTGGGCACGAACACATGGAAAGACAAGTGACCCTGCGTTCTGTGTTCGCACTGTCCTAAATGGTGAATGTTGTTTTTGACTGAAGAAGACCCAAGAGGTCGAAATGCATCGTGTCTTGTCCTGTGCTTTGTTTATCTATGTCCTTGGCGCTTTTAGAAGCGTGTAGAAGAGGAGATCCACCCCCCACCATACCACCCCCTACCCCCGCACCGCCTTTTTGTCATGTAACTGATCCGCCCACCGCCCTCCCTCCCCGGTCAGCGGCGATGACCGTGACGGATAGGGATAATTGATAGGCAGTGAGGATGAGGGCCGCAGCGGGTGACAGCCCCCCCCCCCCCCCCCCCCCCCCCCTCCCGGTGGTGTGTGACATTGACACCGTTGAGAGAGACAGGGGTGGTGACAGTGTTGCTGTTAAATTAGTGAGTGAGTGAGTGACAGTGGGGAGAGGCAGCGTGAAAGTTGGTGCTGTCTGTCAGTGGAAGGCGGACACAGAAGCGGGAAGGATGGAAGGCCAAGGATGCAGAGAGAACAGGATTCGTATCTCGCCTCGCTCTCCCTCTATTCGCCTATGTCGGTGTCCTGTTAATTAACGGGGTCTCTGAACTGCTTCCGCCACCACCACCACCATGTGCTGCGAGGGAGTAGTTCAGTGAGTGGGATGCCCCGTCAGGTTATGACGTATATTAGCTTCTTCATGTCCTCTGAAAAACGAAGGCGGCCCACTTTCTGCACTTCGTCCGCACGTTAAGCACTGTGTGTGTGTGTGTGTGTGTGTGTGTGTGTGCGCGCGCGCGCGCATCAGACTAGACAGTTTTGACCCCATTAGCGGCGAATTGTGGCAAACGAGACGGCCAGCCTCTGGACAGGAGGCAGGAGAGAGCCAGTCACAACAACAGGAAGTGATAAATGCCTTACAACATGCGCAGTGGAACTCTTGATATCGACACATGCTAACTTTCTTTTCTCTGTACGTCTCCGGGATGGGGTTGGTAGGGGGCTGACTGAGGGCACAACATGGTTGCGTGCGGGCACAGTGGTGCATGGGCACAGTGGCATGGGCACAGTGGTGCTAGATGAGTGGTGCGGGGCAATGAGTGGCATGGTTCTAGATGACGGCAATGATTTTTCAGGTTTTTTTTTTTTAAGTGGTCTATGGGCACAGTTGAGCGCTTCCTGGTTAGAGATAAGACTTTTATGAGACATGGGCACACTAGTGTGTAGTCAGTATTTAGTTGTGTGTATGCCAAATGAAAAATTAACTGGGTACACTGGCATGCTTTCAGACTAGGCAGTCAAGTTTTGGTGGTACACGGGCATAATGGCATGTTTTCGAGTAAAGTTTGAATCAGTAGTAGTAGATAACTGGCACACAGGGTTTGTTTGGTTGGTTGGTTGGTTGTTTTTAACAGATAAGAGGTAGGAATGTTCCAGTTGTGTAAGAAAATGGCGTGCATGCTTTCAGAGAGGAAAGAAGATCGTTTATCGCTAATGGACACAGTGGTCTGTTTTTCAGAGAAGAGGTGATAAGACTGATGGTGGTGTCAGATGCAATGGCGATGGTTTTTGCAAATGTATGTATGTATGGCAAAGTGGCATATGTCTTCAGGTGAGAGAGACGAGAATGATTTTTCAGTGCTGTGCGGAAATGTGGCTGGTTTTGTCAGAGTAGAAATTGGGAACTGCGGTGTTTTGTGAGCGCAGTGGCGTTGGTGTGTCATGGATATATAATATATATATATATATATATATATATTTTTTTTTTAGTGATGTATTGGCCCGTAGTTTTTTTAAGCTAGATTTTTTATAACACACACGCCACACACACACACACACACACACACACACACACACACACACACACACACACACACAACAGAGAGAGAGAGAGAGAGAGAGAAGGAGAGGAGAGAGAGAGAGAGAGAGAAGACGGTTGTATACCTGTGTTTTTTGTGTCCACTTTATTATCAATGCAGAGTTCTCTTTTGAATGCATGCTGTTTCTACATCGTGGGAGTGACGTCGCGAGATACAGTGCCACACCTCATTCTCCCCCAGTTTTCTTTTGTGTGTGTTGTGTTGTGTGTGTGTGTGGTGTGTTTGCGCGCGCGTGTGCGTGCGTGAGTGAAGTGGCAGAATGAATACTGCAGAAGTGGACCAGTTTCCTGGTGTTGAGGGGTTATTGTTGGATGGACGTGACTAAACTGGGGGAAATCGGCTTTTTCATTCTCATCACGGTATATTTAAAAAAAAAAAAACAAAAAAACTTTCATGTCTAACATGTTCGTTCGCGCCATGAACGTGACGCCAGGAAGAAGATCGAAAGAACCCGGGGGGAGGGGGGGGGGGGGGGGGGGGGGGAACAAACAAACAGGCTGTTCACTCTCACTGGTGCTAATAATAGCGTGTAGCGGTCGGGCAGGCTGTGCCGTATTTGAACTTGGCATTTTGCGAGGGAAGTTTTATCCTGTGATTTTCGAAAATACTCATGACATGGAGGGGAAAAAAATAGAAAAAAAAAAGAAAAAAAGAAAAGTGGAAGAGAAGAGAGAGAGAGAGGGAGAGAGGAGAGAGGGAGAACGAGAGAGGAGAGAGAGAGAGAGATTTGAGAGAGAGGACGTTTGATCTCCTTTTGTTTGAAAAGTCGGTTTCGCCATGAAAAACGTTATCGGCTGTGACGATAGCGTAGAATTTGGAAATGGGGCTGCTGATATGTTCTGTGTTTGTAAAATAAAACGATTGCCAATGGATCGAAGATCAACAGGGCCTATCTCCAGGTAACCTGTCAGGGGTTCCGTACTTTGTTTAAAAAAAAAATGCGAAAAAAAAAAAAAAATGTGAATGTTACCAGTGCCGTGAGTGAGGGCGGCTTCTGGGAAACGTCCATGTTGCCAAAGCCCGAAGATACACCGTGGTGTTGTGTCGTGTTTGGTGTGTGTGGTGCCATGTGTCAGTGTGTGTGTGGTGTACGTGTGTGTGTGTGTGTGGGTGTTGATGCGGCCGCGCGCCCCCACACCGTGTGGTGTGGTGTGTGTGTGTGTATGTAATCGGCCCAATCTTTTTTTTGTCAATTGTTATGTATTGGATTCATGTTTGTGGCTGAAAATTGGTCGCAGTGCAGGGATCTTTTTAGGTCTGCAAGGTCGCAAATTTTCAGAGGGGGGGAGCGGAAAATTTGGGGTCGGCATGAAGGGAAGGAGGGGGGGGGGGGGGGGGGGGGGGGGGGGGGGGGGGCGGGGGGGGTGGGGGGGGTGGGGGCGGGGGGGGTGTGGAGGTCATACGGGAGGAAAGGTGTAGGGATGATGGGGGCGGGCGGGGCAAAAATGAAAGAAGGGCGTGTGTTGCGGTGTCGAACCAAAGTCCAGCTTCAAACAATCAGAAATGGCGCAACGGCTCGGTCGTTGACTGATGACCCACACTGTCATCGATAAACATTAAAAGATATTTGCCGCTACAGGATGGCTGGGTTGACTACTTGAATCAGTTTTTGATTGATGATTGAGAGAGAGAGGGGAGGAGAGAGAGGAGAGGGAGGGGAGAGAGAGAGAGAGATTTCATTGGTAGGCCATTGCCCCAACACATGAAGGGGTGCAGCTGAACAATATGTCATTCCAAATTGAAATATTTCAGATTGTTCAAAATCAGTACATCAAGATAACAAAACCGATCGTAACGGAAAACGCATTATCTAAGAAAATGGACAGGTTTCTAATTGTTCGTGTCATTATTAGATGCAGAAAGTAAACTTTGTCGAAAAGAAGACTCGGATATTATAGTACTTTGAATGTATAGATCGTACTCTGAAATCATTATGTTTTTGCCAGGACAACATAGACAAAATGCAGCTCGTCTTCTTTCATTTGTTTACAATAATGATTTTTAAATGAATCGACAGGAGAGTATGTTGTTTGTATCGATATTGATGTGCAGCAGTATCCGAAATGCTAAGTCTAAAGAGAGAAGAGGAGAGAGAGAGAGAAGAGGAGCGAGCGCGAGATCGAGAAGAGAGACACAGACAGACAGACAGACAAGCAGTCTCCTCACTCTAACTCAATGTTACTCCCATTCCCTCTCACTCTCCCTGGCCAGGCGAACAACTCGACTGCTGATAATTTTTATGGGTTTATTAAAGCCAGACTGGTGTTCAGTTCGTCGCCATTGTATTACGTGTTGTAATCGGTTTTACGCACTTTACCCAACAGGCGCAATCAGCTACTGCGGTCCGGTTGATTATGATCATGCGGCGCACAGCTAGCCCCAGCCGACCGTAAAGGGCAGCTGGGGAGGATGATTTAATTACACAGAGCAGAGAGAGAGAGAGGAGAGAGAGAGAGAGAGAGAGAGAGAGAACAACAAAATAAATAAACACAGGTCTCTTTACATTTGTCACCATGCATTCATGGTTCTCCGTCTGGTCTTCTGTCTGTCTTTCTTTCTCTTTTGTCTGTCTGTCTGTGTGCCTGTCTGGCTGTCTGTCTGTCTGTCTGTCTCTGTCTCTCTCTCGCTCTGTCTCGCTCTCTCTATCACACACACACGCGCGCGCGCGCGCACACACACCGCACGCACGCACGCACGCACGCACGCATGCACGCACGCACGCATACACGCGCGCGCGCGCGGGGAAGCTGGAAATTTTCGCTGTTACTGTTCTTTAAAAGTGGAAATATCGTGTTATGTCGGAAAATACAGATCTATATTCACGGCAGAGGCTCACTGCCAGGCTTATGGCCCTATTATATCTACTTCATTTCCCTAAACACTATTTCAAATTCTTTCTGTGTCGATTCAAAGTCAGTTTATATGTTCTAGCAGATCAAAACTACAGTTTTAAACAACATCTTTTCGTTGAAATCAAATATTGAACACATCTCCTACTTTTGAAAGGTAGTGTATGTTACATTCTGATGGATTCCATCACGTTGTGGGAATGTAACGAAACAGTGTTGATAGACTGGGAAACCCCCCCCCCCCCCCCCCCCCCCCCCACCCCACCCCCCCCCCCCCCCCTGCCCCCCCCCCCCCCCCCCCCCCCCCCCCCCCCCCCCCCCCCCCCCCAACCCCCCCACCCACCCCCAAAAAAAAAAAAAAAAAACGGGGAGCAAAACGTGCTGACGATGCATATAGTTTAAATAATCCTCTGTCTCTTCCAGAGATATATAGTTTATTACAGAATGCGTGTTGGAAGCACTTGAGAAAGAAGCCTAAACAGTTTCTGGGTACTTCCTGCCTAATCCCCAAAATCAGCCACCACGGTATTGATGCCCATCTTAAGAACTCTGAATGGCTTATATCGCGTAAGGTCAGTGGTCCTCTTTGATGTATAGACTTTAAACTAAATGCTTTTAAAAACAAAATTTACTAATCCCATAAAATGCATTGTGATGGGAAAAAATTATCAAATAGGCACGGACTTCTAAAATGTAAAAACAGTTGGAACATTTTTTTTTTTGCCTGCTTTATCAGAATGTTCCCTGGAGGAAATTTGAACTAATTCCTCACTGGTATGTGACACTGGGCTTAGCATGAACTCAAAGCCGATTTTTAACGACCTGTAATGAGACGCAGATGTTGTGTAGTTTGTATTTGATGTTACTTGGGTTATTTTTAATGTTGTTGCGTGCGTTTTTTAGTTCTTTTTTAATTGTTCCTTTTTTTTTTTTTTTTTTTTTTGTTTAAGACCACATAACGTGAATAGACGTTAAAATTGAATACACACACACACACACACACACACACACACCCCACACACACACACACACACGGGCGCGCGTGCGCGCGCGCGCGTTTATCTGCCACTTTCCCACCAGACCCTCACACACGCACACACAGAGACACAAAGATTCTTGAAAGTGTGTGTGTGTGTGTGTGTGTGTGTGTGGTGTGTGAGTGAGTGAGTGAGTGAGTGTGAGAGTGAGGTGAGTGAGTGAGTGAGTGAGTGAGTGAGTGATTGAGTGAGTGAGTGAGTGAGCGAGCGAGCGAGTGAGAGAGACAGACAGACAGAGACAGACAGAGTTGCTCATTTTTTGTCCAAGGCCTATCTGAGATTGTGTACGATCGAACCCACTGACCCAAGCTGATCTTCTGGCGCGCTCAAATGGAACGTACTTTTGAGGATCAGTCCAATATTTAAAAGAAAGAAAAAAAAAAAAAAAAAAAAAAGGATACTGCCACGTCCATCACATCTTTTTCGCCTCATTTCGGCTCTTGAGTTTCATTGTCAATGAGTGTTTGATCGACATAATCCATCTGTCGTTGAGGAGAGGAGCGAACAGGCAGGTTTTTTGTTTTGTTTTTAAACGTTATCAGTCCATTTCTATCATCAGTTCGCTTATCAAACCAGCTCGCTGTGACTTTTTTGTTTCTTTTTTTTTTTTTTTTTTTTTTTTTTTTTTTCCACTACCGTCTTCGAAACCTGCATATTGGCACATTCTTTTTTTCGAACTCAAAACCTACAAAACCAAGTTATTCTTCTGCCTATTTGTGTCTACGCCGTTGTCTGATTTACTTTGATCAGAATGCGTCCAGGTCAAGCGGGTACATGTATACAAGGAAGAAGTGCACGGGAGACGGAAGTCTAGGGCCCAAACGGAAAAAGGGGAACATCAGGATGAGTTGAAAACGTGCCTGTGTCTTGGCTGTCTCCGTGGCAATGTGTTGGATGTGACAAGCCTCGTGACGAAAACGAGGGCGGTATTCAGTGTCTTTGTTGTTAAAATTAAAAAAAAATAAAAAATAAAAAAAAAAGAAAAGAAAAAATTGGTTCCCATCAGTCTTGTGCTGGCCTCTCCGACGATATCTTTACGGGATCCTGAGTCTACCCAGTGTGTAATGGGTTTGTGATCGATGCTTCGAAGGGGACAAAGAATCTTCAGTGAGACGTGATGATCATGATCATGCAGCTAGCTGCCTGGGGCCTGAACAGTCCACACTCCTCCAAGCTGATCTCGGGCACTCTGGAAGCAAACCTATAGAAGAAACGGAGAGAAAGAGTTGCCCCAGAGGCAAATGGAGGAGGTTGAGGGAGAAAAAGAAAAGAGAAAAACATTATGGTAGCAAACTTAAAGGAAGATCTCCAATTCCAATTCCTCAGTAGATTTGGAAAAAAAAAAAAAAAAAAAAAAAAAAAAAAAAAAAACAAGCGCAGGTGATTTGTAGTAGTTAAAAAAAAAATCAGGTGTGAAATCGTTATTTGTCAGAAGGGGGAACAGACTAAGACCAAGTGTCTAAGGAGAGAAGGGAGAAACAGGCCAAAGATTCTGAAGCTGTCTGTCGGCAGTGAAACGAAAAAGGTGAAAGATAAAGAAAAAAAAAAGAAAAAAAAGAAAAAAAGAGAGGAAATAAAGTCTCAAAACTGAATAGAAGTCAGAGCGCACAATGAAAAAAAATACGGGAACGCCGACTATCCGTCAATAGAACGTGAATGTTTTTAAAACATTGTGGGCAGAGGGGGAAATAGAAGAAGAAGCAGAAGAATAAGACGAGAAGAGAAGAAAAAGAAGAAGAAGTCGAAGAAAGATCTCATCGATAGGAATCATGGAAAAAATCGGATTTGACAAATTATGTGAGCTTTTAAGACAGAAAGTGGTGAAAGTGGCAGACAGTCTTTTTAGCGCAGATCACCGACTGACAGTGCCGTGTGAGTATGCAGAGGAGAACAGTGCAGGTCTCAGGTCTTAAGTCCTTTGCATTCCAGACAAAGAATCCTTGTACATCACTTGCGTGAGGAGACACTTTCACCACTCGTTTCTTTGTATTCAAACAAGAAATCTTTCATACTCACTTGGTGTGGCGTAGTTTTCACTACTCAGTTACTTTGTATTCCTAACAAAGAATCTTTATACATCACTTGGTGATGGAGGGAGTTTCACCTACTCAGTTATTGGCTGGAAAGGACAGTGGAGCACAGTGATGAAGACTACTTACTTCGTTAAATGTCTTCCGTGATGTGTTTTAATACAAGGGCAAAGTGACAAACAAGACAAAGGTCGGGTCAAAAGTCAAGCATACTTCCACTTAATCTATGTGAACATTGAAAGTCAAGTATCCGATATTGTTTAGTGTTACTGTGACCCAGCTGAAAAAAAAAAAATGATATTGTATTACTCCAGTTGTGTATGTTTGGGTAAGGGGGGGGGGTGGGGGGGGGGGTGGGGGGGGGGGGGGGGGGGATGGGGGCATATAAATTAACCTGAAATAAAGAAGATTATGCAGGCATGAGAAGGCTCCTAAAAAATATGATTGGGCAACTTATCCTGGGTATGATGGTGTGAAAAATACAGGATTAATCTGGTGAACTACAAGAGATGATCACTAAGCTGATGAACTCAATGATTACCAAAAGTGAAGTATTCTTGAAAGAAAAGGATATGTCTGTGGATGACTAGAATGGGACTAGACTAATGAACAGAAAAACAAGGCATACAAGGCAGACCTTTAAAGTCTTGAAAAAGGATATAGGTCCCTTTTTTTACATCAAGATGAGAAACACATACATTTGAATTGTCAGAAAGGCAAAAGAACCCTGTGAACAGAAAATTGCCCGTGATAGCAAAAGTAACCCCCAGACAGCTCTGGAAGTAGGTTCAAGAGAGAACGAAGAAAAATGATGAGATCTGTACATGATAATGAAGAAAAATTGCCTTGACAGATTCCCAAAGACTGAGATCTTTTTTTTTCCGAGTCTCTTTTACTCCGAAAATTTTAAAATGTCAAAATGTACAAAATGCTGTTCCTTTTCAATTGTCATTTCTACCTTAGACTCAAGGGTCACCTTTGAGGCAGCGAAGAAAAGCTACAAAGTTAAAGTTGATTTCAAAACAGTGCATTTCGACCATTGGGAACAGCCATTTAGCGCCGAATATGAGAAATAAGTGGTTTCTCGATCGTTCTGTTCGCTTTCATTGTCCTATATGTGTGTTTGTTTTTGCCTGAAGAAGACCCAAGAGGTCGAAATGCGTTGTGTTTTTGGTGTCCTGTAAATTCAGTTTGTCCTGTATCTCCGTGGTGGCACTGACATCGTTTCTTTTTCAAAAGTTACCAAGTTTAATCCAGATAAAGCACGAGGGCCCGATAGCATTCTTCCGAAGATCTTAAAGAATGAAATGGGTTGTTGTGTGGGTGTGTGTTTGTGTGTGTGTTTGTGTGTGTGTGTGTGTGTGTTTGTGTGTTTGTTAAACCGTATACGAGACTGGCATTATCCCGAGGACAATCTGACTTGTCATGCTTTTCCATAGCTATCCCTATAAAGGACAAGTTCAGACCTCTGGAAACTACAGACTAGTTAGTTAATATGTGTAAGCCACGCAAAATTCTCGAATCTCTTATTAGATTGTAACATTTCTCTCACATAATGTCATTATGGTTTCTGAAGAAAAGTGTTTTGCATAACTCAGTTGCTGTGAAGTCAAGGAGGATGTTATGCTCATCTTTCCATGATGAACCCTGCACTTAAATGGGCCATTTCTGGACAAGCTAGCCGACATCCGGCCATCATCGACCGCAAACCAGGTTGCTCTGCACTTTTTTTTTTTCTTCCTTTTTTTTTCAGAGAGTACTTGTATAAGCGCCTGTCCCCCGACCAGATACCAAGCTCTAATACACCTCACAGTCCGCATTCTCATGTACACAACGGGCTGCTTCCTTGGGTATAGCCACTGAGTAAGCTGCCCTGCTGGCGCTTCATCCAGTCGTTTCCCCGTGTCAGTCAGTCAATATGGTTCGTTCAGTTTAACAAACTCTTTCATTCTTTTCCATTTTTGCACGCAGATGTGCCTAGCTAAGTGTAACGTGTCTCCATACCAAACGGCCAACTGGAGGCCTTCTCTTCCGAAAGTTGGTAATGGGATTTTTACGTGTGTGCAAGATGTTACGGCGTGCGTTCACACCACACAGAACCTCGTTTTACAGTCTCATTTGAAGTACTATGTGGGAATGGTTTCTCGAATACCATTGTGGTGTACTCTGGGGGGGGGGGGTGGGGGATGGTGAGGTCCGAGGGAGAAATTTCCTCTGTACCGACACGGGCACTTCCCGCAGTCGAAATTCGAACTCGCACCCTAGACGTTACCAGACTACGAGTCTGGCGCCTACCAACCGAGCTATTCTGCGCCCCCCCCCCCACCCCCCCCTCCCCCCGCACCATCCCCCAGCACAACATCAATCAATGTCGAAAGTTTCCTGGCGCTTTGGCAACCACAATTTTGAGCACACCAAAGTGAATCCTGTATTATTGCCCGACCTGGAGATACGCCTGCCCTCTTGTCTTCAAAACTATGAAAATAAATAGCGTGGAAAAACCTATTCAACCCCCCCCCCCCCCCCCCCCCTTCCTCGTTCGCCCACACCAGCTCTCAGTAATCTCCCACACAGCACAGGCCACCATACTACTTATTTCCTTCGTGCATGTGTTACAGTTGTTCTCTTCTTCTTCCAGGCCTCCTTCCTGTCACGATCTTCATTTTTCTGTATCCAATATATTCTTTACTGACTTATCTATCCGCACCCCCCACCCCCTTCCCTTTTTTTTTCTTTACTCTGGTTTGCTCTCTCAAATACATATATCTTTATTACATACTTTTCTTCTTCGTTTCTTTGTTTGTATGTATACTTTTCTTTTCTGTTTCTTTTTTTTGGTTGTGCAGTATGTTTCTTTCTGTTTCCTTCTCATCTTCAGTCGACCCCCCGGCGCTCTGTTTGGTTGCACCCTGTTCGCAGCCATTTGGGGTCGGTGGCCCACCTGTTCCGCAGCCCGGTTGGCCCCCATTGGGGTGTTATCCACCAGGCGCTGGTTGTGTGTGGTGTTATTGTTACTAGAATAATGATTGTGTTATCACATCAATTGTATTATGATTTTTTTTTATGATGAGTGTCGTTAGTAGCAGTAGAAGTAGTAATTGTAGTAGTAGTAGCAATAGTATTAGTAGCAGAAACCCAGCAGCGATGTTTTGAAATTACCATCATTAGAGGATATGATGTTGACGAATGATCGTGTCATCATTCGTTATGTACCATCAATCGTTCCTCACTTTTTTAGTTATCCATACTATACTATAGGCCAGATCTTTATTTCAATATGTATTTTAAAAATTTTCTTTCTATGTGTTTGTGTATTTCGTAGATGGTTGTGTTACTCACTACTACATGTTCTGTTATGTTTTTTCTGCTGTTATCGATATCGAGATAGTATTGATTGTTAGTTTTTTATGGTGACGATGAATAACAGTTGTTGATTATGATATTTATTTTGTATCTTTCTTAGATTTGTATCTTACGCATCTTTCATATTTTTTCGATTTCATTGCTAGTATGTATTATACTATTATTGTTGTTGTTGTTGGTTGTTGGTTGCTTATCATCTTCACACTCGCCTCCATTCATTGGATTTTCTTTTCTGTTGGTCAACAGTCTTCCCACTGGAGTATGTCTGTTCTTATCTCATTATATAGTATGATTTACGAGTTTACGTTTATTAATTATGTATGTTCGAAGTATTGTTATCATCTGAGAGCAAGACTATTACCTGTTATTAGCAGTTATGATACTGATGATGATTAAGATTGTTATTGTGGTTGTCCTTTGATTTGCATTTTAGCTCGTCATTACTATCGACCATATTTTGTTCTACCACCAGTTACTGTACGGCTGTTGTTGTTATTGAGTACGAAATCGGTGAATTGTTATCATATCAATGTAGAAACATTTTTCCGGTTAGTATATGGTCCCAGTAGTAGCAGTCGAAGTAGTAATTTGTAGTAGTCCCCAGTAAGTAGTCCCCCCCCCAGACCCCAGCGAGAATGTTAATGAAATTACACTCTGCACCCCATGATGAGGATGACTACGATCGAGTGGTGATCATCGTTATCATCAGCAGTCGTCACTTGTCCATAAACTAAACCGGGGCACTCTTCTAAGATTTTGCGCGTTCTAGCATCAGTCTCGCTCAATTTTGACTGTTAACTCTTCATAATTGACGATTACCCTGTCGTGTTGTACTTTAACGTTAGGTCCCGACACTGTATGCGTAAGCGCGAACTCGTTGAACACTGGTTTACCCTTTGCCAATTTGTATTTCCCGTGTTGGTTGGGGTGGGTGGGTATACTAGTCGATCGAAAGTCTCTCTTCGTTCTTTGTTGTACTGGGTCTAAATGTTAAATGTGGATCTATAATGTTTTTTTTTTTGCTGAAGCAAGAACCTAGAGGTCGACAGCCCACGTTAAAAAGTCCCGTGCTGTGTTGTGGTAAATACACTGGCGGCAAACCAAACCACTCTTGCTACAGGCCACACGCACACCACCACACGTCGCACAGGGGGGGCATGTCACTGCGTAGTTCACCCAACTACACCAGGGCCGATTTAGGTCATGTCCTAGGTCAGGGTTTGGAGGGGGCTGTGGGGTTGTGGGTGTATTAGTAGGAGGCACCGTTGCAGCACCCATGTTCTCAAAAAAAAAAAAAAACAGCCTCTCGCTTACAAGGCTATTAGAAGGTCCCCGCTCATAGGAAATGCCACGAAACAGCTTTTAAAATTATGTCAACAAGCAAGATGTCGGAGACGGGGGCTTATGCCCCCTGGTCCCCCCAGCGTACCGTTCCCCCATTGCCCATAGACCCCCCAGGCGGGGCCCCTGGAGGCGGCCTACCTGGATCCGCACCCCACCTAAAAAACCTATTTCCACTCCTTCACCCATTACACGTACAACACTCTGTGCCCACCAAACCCATTAACCACCACCCCACACACACACACACCTGACACACACACCACAAAACACACACACACCATTACCACAATGACCACTACACCACAGCTTTTTGATTCATAAGTTTACCCAACATGAAAGTTATAATTCCTGCAAGAGGTATTTTCTGTTTACGGGAACTCGTTGTTCCTTTTATTGACGGCAGAGCATTTATAAACACAAAAACACAAAACAAACAAAACAAAACAAACAAAACAAACACAGAAAAAACACCGCAAAATGTTCGAAGAACCAAAAGCAAAAGGTTCTGATCAGGTTCCACCAGTCCATAAAAGTGTTACATTCTGTGGATTTGTTCCTCAGTTGGCGGCACCCTGAATCCCCAGTTATTTTTTCATACTGGCGTGCCAAGTTACCTTAAAACCCACGGAAAATACTTGCTGGTGAACACAACTTTACGAACACATCAGGAAAGGCACAGCATCAAAACCAGATTTGATACGTCTTAGCGTACATTATATTCCCCCCCCCCACAACAAACCCCCCCCCCCCCCTTAAAAGAAAAAAAAAAAAGACTGATTGATAATCCGGACTCGCAGCAAATCGCTAACCTCTCATGACCTGTGAAAGATGGGAGGGACACGGACATTACAAAAGCCGCGAAGCGTAGGCTTGAGGCCATTTCCTATACTTAACTTCTGCTACTAATAGCAGTACTACTAGTAGTTGTTGTTGTAGTAGTAATACGACTTCATGAGTTCCGGCTATCCACAACCGTATTAGTAGTAGTAGCCCTACGACTTCATGAGGTCTGGCTATTCACAACAGTAGTATGTAGTAGTAGTATAGTATAGTAAAATACTACTTTAGTATAATACGACTTTATGAGGTCTTCTTATCCACAACCGTAGTAGTAGTAAGCTTAGTAATAATACGACTTTATGAATACGTTCGGCTATCCACAACAGTAGTAGTAGTAGTAGTAGCATAGTAGTACTTGTAACACTTTAAGGCGGCTATCCACAACAGTAGTAGTAGTAGTAGTAGTAAAACTTTGAGGTCCGCTATCCACAACAGTAGTAGTAGTAGTAGTAGCAGTAGTAGTAGTAGACCGGCTTTTTAGCCTTAGGCCTTACGGCCTATTTGCGTCCCCTCATTGTTTTTTCATTTAATTGGAGTAAGTAGTGTAGAAGTATAGTAGTATAGGGGGGGGGGAGTAAAACGACTGTATGAGGTCCGGCTAACCACAACCGGTGTCGCTAAGAAAGCTTATAAGAAGGAACACGATGTCTCTGTGCCCGCTGTCCTCCCCTATCCCATCTCTCCCCCTTCTCTCCCCCCCCCGCCCTCTTTTTCCTTTATATCCGTTGTTTCTTTCTTCTTCTTCTTTCTTTGCCTGTGTACTATTATCAGCATAGAATGATGAGGAACGTGGCCGATGACTGGCTCGATGGCTGCCGTCAATGCTCATCTCCATCCCGCCCACGAAACAGTACTGCCATGTACTGCGTACTATTTTTGATCCCAACCAACGAAGACTCCCGCTGTTCGTGCTCCGGGCACGATTGTCACAGTTACTGCTGTCTGTCTTGTCTTATCTCTGTGGCGTCACCATCTGTTTGAAGGGAGAAACTGATAACGGACTATCAGACCAAGATGGGTGATGGTTTTCACAGCACTCTAGGAACATTACGTTCGTTTCCAAAGGTCAGTTTCCCACCGACTAGTAACGTCAGCAGGATGGAGCCAGTGATTGTGGATCGTCTCAGTGTGTGTGTGTGTGTGTGTGTGTTGTGTTGATTGACAGCATTGTACCAGAGAAGGGCGCTTTCTACTTTATTTGACTGTCCGGACACCGTGTATGTATAAACAAACTGAAGTAACTAGGGCTGTTGTGTAATTATCAGTGTCTGCATCTAGTTGTTGCAGAATCCGGATGATTGGGTGTGTTTGCGACGTGGGGAGGTGGGGATGGGGGGTGGGAGTGGAGGAACACAGCTGGCCTACAGCTCATTACGGTATGATGTATGAAGTTGATGATTTCTGTACCTGACAGATGGGTTGGTGGTGAAGAGATGGTGGTGGAGTGTGTGTTGTGTGTTGTGTGTGGTGTGTGTGTGTGTGTCTGTGGTGTGTGTGTGCGCGCGCGCGTGCATGCGTGTGTGTGGTGTGTGTGTGTGAAAGGGAGAGGGAGAAGGGTTTAGAGGGACCTCAGCCCTTTGAAGAAAAAGAAACCCCGGTCGCGATATTTGGTCCATGGTCAGACACGTGAGGCCAGCTTTCTGGAGGTCTTATCTCCGGCGTGAATCGTTTGCAAAATGGCTCTCCCACGCTCTTTCTCCTGGTTGTTTCCGTGGTAACGTCCTCGTCGCGTCATTTCTCACTTTCTATCGACGTCGGTTGTAGTGTGCTATTTTTGGTTGTATGGACCAAAACTTCCGTAGGATCTACCACCCCCCCCCCCCTCACTCCCCCCCCCCTTCCCTCAACCCTTTCTCCCTCTCTCTGTCTCTTGTTATTATCAATTTTTTTTTTCTTTTTGCATCCATTTATGTCATATTAAAAGATTTTCTGACAGATTAACTTGAGGGGTTTGAACTTTTCCCCAGAATACATGACAAAAGGATTGTCCTTTTCGATGGCCCCAGCCACACTGTTTGAGTAGTGAATTGAGAGGCTCACAGGAACATAGACTGACACATTTTTGTAGTTCATCCTTTTCATGTTTGCATTCCAGATGGTGTGACTCACAGTTTCTTTTCCCAGAAAACTGCCCCCCCCCCCCCCCCCTTCGAAAGAAGGGGTTGTGGTCGCACAGAGAGACAGCCTACATCTTCATGTATGCTCTGACGGGAAGTCAAAGGACGCCCAACCAATAGATGTTAACTATTTAAACCTCTGTCCCTCTTTGCCACATAATGACATATAACGTGTATGTAACTGCGTTTTCGGCAAAACTACTGTAATATCTGCGCTAAAACAATCCACTCAAGTTCCTAACACATGATCAGTAACTCTAGGTTGGAGCCAGCTGTGGGGAAAAGTGTACGCTATTGATTATGTTTAAACCCCATGAGCTCTAGTCTAACATCCACACTTAAACACCGCACCTTGTATGGCTGATGATTACTTCCGCAGAAGAGGTTGTGTTTTGACAGATGTCTGTTGACTGGCTATTCCCATCAAGGATATTATTTTTATTTCATTTTGTGTGTGTGTGTGTGTGTGTGTGTGTGTGTGTAGTCATAATACAGAAAAAAACTGACTTGAATTTTTATAAACTTGAAGGAAAGAGTAACATAATCCAGTGATGAATACATTGAAGTTTGGTGTGGATCCGTATCAAAGGTGGACACAGTATCTGTTTGACACCACGTGGAGGTCTGTGGTTCCCCCCCACCCCCCACCCTGAGTTCCCTTCCATCCATACAGATTGTTTGTTTTTCACAGATTAAGCAAAAGCTACAACTGCTTTCTCAACTGTGATCAGACTGACATTAGTGTGTGCAGATTTGACATGAAACCTCTTTCTCTTCTGTTGGCTTCGATATAGTATCAGAGTATCTGGATCCATTGAAATGGAGAAAGAATGATGTATTGCATTCCTCTGACCATAACTGCCTAAGCATTGGTGTGTAATGTCTGACCATGATTGCGTAAGAACTGTGTGTGTAATGTCAAGTGCAAAATGTTTATTACATACTTGTGCCTGCTGTGTTCCAGGACAGTAATCTGAGGTCAGGGAACATATCAGGATGTCGTCACGGTGGTATAACACAATGTGGCAGCGCATATCCAGACTAGGGAGGATTTGTTTTGGTGGTCACCCTGTGCATTCTGCTGGTGTCTCTCCCCTGCGTGACTTCCTCTTTTCCCCTGTGCTGCCGGAGCATGGAGGACGCCACACCAGCTTTCGCCTGGTGCGCATGTTGATGGACAACCCAGCACTTCCCCATCAAAGCTCCATACTCGCACAGCATGGTGGGCAGCACGGCCCCATCACTCGTTGTCAATCTCTCCTGATGTCAGCAAGGTTTCTGGAAAAGAAGACCCCTTCAATGAGTTTTACATACAGAGACGTTGTTGGGGGAAAGAGCCAAACATGACAGCGAGGCCGCTAAAGAACTGGCAATGATTGACAGCTTCAGGCCCCTCATGAACCTCCATGAGCGTGCACAGCTGATGTTCACGTTTGATGTGTTTGTCAGTGCGTGCTGGCAGACAGCATGGGTTGTCCTTTCTTTCTTTTTTGAAGGCTCTCTTCTTGGCTCGTACCGCCATCACGGCATTGGTTCCCTGGGACGATGACATCGACATTGCCATGAACGGCAGCCAGTGGCAGGAGGTGCGGCAGGTGCTGGGCAACATCCCTGGTTTCACGCTGTTTTGCAAACCCCGACGCTCAGTGGAAGTTCTACCTGTCGGACCTGCCGGCCTTCCACGACAAGCCCTTCAAGTGGCCGAACCTGGACCTCTTCTTCTTCAGTGAGCAGGACTCCTACGGTGTGGGGTCCTGACCTGGGGCGGTGGAAGAACCACCTTCTCCTCCACGTCAAGCATCTGCTGCCACTCAGCACAGTGCAGTGGAAATACTGGCAGTTGCCTGCCCCTGCCTGTGCAGAGAGGATGCTGGCCAGCAACTACGACCTAAGAAGTGCGTCACCACACCCCCATGTACATCCACAAGACCAATGAGGAGCACTTTGCCTATCAGACTAAGGCTGTGGAGGTGCTGGCGTCTGCACAAATATTATCCTTTCGTGTTCCGCCACAAGGATGTGTCCAGTGGCCGGTGGTGTGAGAGCAGGAGAATTGGGGAGCCGTGTGTTTCAAGAACATCACTGCCCCTCCTGTGCCTCAAGTCTGCTCAGATGACCTGTGTTCTTGTATTAACATACTGGTCAGTTGATTCAAGGGAATGTCATAGAGTTTACCAGCACATCTGTGGAAGGAAAAAAAAGATCATCCATTCCTCTGTTTGACAGAGTAAAATTATGATCAACATAGCTGTGATGGTACTCATGATTCTACTATCACGATGCTTCTCTTTGTGTGTGTGTGTGTGTGTGTGTGTGTGTGGTGTGTGTGTGTGTGCATGCATGTGTGTGTGTGTGTGTGTGTGTGTGTGTGTGTTGTGTGAGACGCAGGTCCTCTATTAACAGCACCATGTAGTAACATTCCATTTGTTGTTGTTCAATGATCATCGTGTTGTGTGATGTGTTTAGGTATTCAGACAGACAGATGGTGTGTTGCGTCATGTTTTACTGTTAAGACTTCCAAGTTTGTACACATGCAGTGACTATGTGCTTGTTTCATGTGTGTGTATATGCATTGCCAGCAGATACTATCCAGTGTTGTGGAAATTATACTCGGGAGATATATACATGCACATTCAATGTACAAACTGTAAGTGTGTGTATAACTTCTTGGAGACGAGAAAGGAATCATCATGCACCTGTGTTGTTGCTGGAACGTTGAGGGTTCTTTCTGTATAAAACCGCTCCCAGAAACTGGAAATTCTGTACAAAAAGAAAAAAAGAAAAAAAAACAAAAAAACATTAGGCAGAAGTTCAAAAGGATCACAATATTTCATGGCATCATTCCTCCCAAAGAACCAGAAGAAGTAGCAAACGTAGGCCAGGTGTTGATTTATGAGTAAAATTGAATATTGTAACGCAAGATTGATGCAATGCATAGATTCAAAGAAGGGCAGCATCAAGACCAGCTCAATCAGACGTTGGAATAGATCTTGTTAGTGAAAGAAGCTGAAAATCATTGTCACAAAACCGGATACCTCTCTCTGGAATCCAAAACAATGTTTCAGTGAAAGGTTAAATGATTGAACCAAATACACGGCATCCATCACTCTGGAATCCCCAATAATGTTTCTTGCTGACATAGGCCTGTAACTAAGCACGTCCAGTCTCTCATGCTCCCATTTACTGATGTGCTCTAGTTTCTGCAAAACGTGTTTTTGGAAATGAGCATCATGAGCCGTGAACGGTGCTGCTGGTAGAGGCAGATGTGATTTCGGCCAACAAGAAAAAAACAGGTGGGTTCATGGTAAAAGCGTGATGAAAATATGGTAAAAGCTGACAAGAATTTGACAGGCCTGTAGTTAAAGTGAAGTAAAAACTGACCAGAACTGAACAGACCCTGTAAAGTGAGTTAAAACCAGTTAAAGTGAGTTAAAACCAGAACTGAACAGACCTGTAGTTAAGTGAGTTAAAACCAGAACTGAACAGACCTGTGGTTAAAGTGAGGTAAAACCAGAACTGAACAGACCTGGGGTTAAAGTGAGGTAAAACCAGAACTGAACAGACCTGGGGTTAAAGTGAGGTAAAACCAGAACTGAACAGGCTGTGGTTAAAGTGAGTTAAAACCAGAATGAAAGACCTGTGGTTAAAGTGAGGTAAACCCAGAACTGAACAACAGACCTGGGGTTAAAGTGAGGTAAAACCAGAACTGAAACAGACCTGTAGTTAAAGTGAGGTAAAAAACTGACCAGAACTGAACAGACCTGTATTTAAAGTGAGGTAAAACCAGAACCTGAACAGACCTGGGGTTAAAGTGAGGTAAAAACCAGAACTGAACAGACCTGGGTTTAAAGTGAGTAAAAACTGACCAATTGAACAGACCTGTAGACTAGTGTAGTTCAAGTGAATGTAAAACCAGAACTGAACAGACCTGTAGTTAAAGTGAGGTAAAAACTGACCAGAATTGAACAGACCTGCGGTTCAAGTGAGGTAAAACCCGAACTGAACAGACCTGTAGTTAAAGTGAGGTAAAAACTGACCAAACTGAACCGACCTGTAGTTAAAAAGCGAGGTCAAAACTCACCAGAATTGAACAGACCTATGGGTTAATTGAGGCCATTTGGAACTTATTCAACAACTTCCGAATTGTTGGTGGCTCTTGGGAATGTGTTCAGTCTGAAAATATCATTGTGTTTTCGTTGGCTTTGCACCCGCATCACCATGTTAAATCATACACCAGGGAAACGTGTTTATATCTGGAGCGCATACACCCAGGGAAACATGTTTATATCTGGAGTTTTAAACTTGTTTATATCTGGAGTTTAAACTTGTTTTTACTTGTTTATATCTGGAGTTTAAACTTGTTTATATCTGGAGTTTCATTTATCCTTTGTTTCAGCTGCATGGTGCATGATTGACAATACCTTACAAAGGCAGATTGACTGTCTTGATTGGAACAATCTCCCAACCACACACTGTGATATGTCCCGATGGAGGCCTGTGTGGCCGTCCTTCATGTGTTCAGCAGTGTCAGTGTATCATTGTCCTTGTTCTTTTGTGTGTGTTTCTGATTTAACACAGAGTACCAGACTTCTGGACTTCTCAAGGACTAGAAAGAAAACCTGACACAGAAACTAACGAGCGAAAAGGGTTAACTCTTGCTTTCAAGTTTCGTGATGAACCAGTTACTCTCCCACAACTCCAAATGAATGCAGTTTTACAGCACCTTCTTCTTCCGCGTACGCAGCGCTGATACTCCTGAGGACACTCCCTGTATAGACAGACAAGGATTTATCCCATCTACCAAACAAAGGGAGTGGAGTTTTGTGGTGTATGACCCGTTTTTTTTTTTTTTTTTTTTTTTTTTTTTTTTTTTTTTTTTTTTAAATTTTATCCTGCCATCAAGGCAGCCATACTCCAACTTTGGGGAAGGTGTATGCTATGTGTACATGTCATCCATACCCAACGGCCAACTTGCCTTCTCTTCTGAAAGTTGGTGATGGGATTTTACGTGGTTTGCAAGATGTTATGCATGCATTCACACAGGGACTTCGGTTTATAGTCTCATTTGAAGGACTGTATGGGAAATGGAGTTCAAACTAATGTTGACTCTCCGAGGGAAAAATCCCCCTGTCCCGAAATGGCCTGGCGGAGATTCAAACCCGCAACCCTTGGATTACGAGTCCAGCATTCTACCAACTGAGCTATTCCTGGCCCCCCGCTTACAACACCAAAATGCCAAGCACAATTGCTGACACAATGCACAATTCAGCATTCCAAGTGATGGTGCTTATAGCACAAGTTACCTAGTACAAAAGACAGACACACGGCACCAGTGTTTGGACTGCATTTGTGCTGAACCAAATTAGAGCCATAAGCAGCATTCAGTTTGGATGTAATATTTCCATCGTGGGAACCCTTTTTGTTTGTTAGGTCTCAGGGACATTTATCAATGACCGCCAGGTATGGGAAATATTTTTTACCTCCAAATCTGTGCTCCATAGCAAACGCCAAACAGTTCTTCGTATAATATGACTATTTCATATAATCCCTTTTTTTTTTTTTTTTTTTTAATGAGGAAAAGAAAAAAAAAAACCACAAAAGGCGTATTTGGTCCTCTACAAACACGAGCCCTGAAAGTCACCTCTTCATTGTGTTTTCATAGACATACATTGGAGAATTGAGTCGATTTTCAAGAGTTCTGTTTTTTTACAGTACAGTCACTGTTACTGTTACGGATGTATACTGCAGAATGATGCAATAATGGTTTTGGAAAGGTGCTGTCCCTCTTTATTGAAATCCTCCCCCCATCCCCCCCCCCCCCCCCTTCCCCAAGTTCAAGGGTATCG
>JADBJO010020054.1:25000-32056 GCA_016801955.1 Conus betulinus | reverse complement strand
TACTTCTTTCCACATACCCAGAGAAAATGGTTCAAATGGGGGGGGGGGGGGGGGTGTACGACTTGCAGCTAGTGTTGTTTCTTTCTCAGCAGCATTGTAATGGAGCACCATTCAGTTCCTTTACCCCCCACTCCACCCCCACCCTCATCCCCCCTCACGAACCCCTTTGTACATCACAGAAAGCAGCAGGGTTCCCCAACACCACTGGTCATAATTTCATTTCCTTCCTTTTTCACACAACTGTTCCCGCTTGTTACATTTTTCATCCACTTTTAACGGGCCATGACATTTTCAGTGCCATTGATTTATGTTACTTCAATCACCACTGGATGAAAAATGTATGTTACACTGCCTTTCATCCCACATGTGAAAACACACACACACACACACACACACACACACACACACACAGTGTCTACAAAACAGAAGGAAAAGAAAAAAAAAAGAAATAAAAAAGACCACAAGTTTGTAGACTGAGCATGAATAGGCATGGTCTCAAAACACACACACACACACACACACACACACACACACACACACACACACACACACACAACAACACACACACACACATAACCACACACACACACACACACACACACACACACACACACACACACACACACACACTGTACAGGACATCTAGTGTTCACTCCAAATAGTCATTACATTTTTCTTCTTCCTATTCACCAGAATAGTATTTTATACAAAAACAAAACAAAAACAAAAAAAAAAGAGAGAGAGAGAGAGAGAGAGAGAAAGAGAGAGCGGAAAAAGTACTGGCACATTACATACTGTGACAAGAGAGGGAAAAAGTGGAACTGTTGATTCTTCAGGACAAACTAAAAGTAGTGAGAGAAGAAAAGATAACCTTTTAAAAAAGGACTGAGTCAAAGATCATGAATGTAAACACACATACACACACACACGCACACACACACACACACACAACACACACACACACACAACCAACCACCATCAATCCACTGGCACAGGATTCTGAAAATGCCGTACAATTTACACTGAAAACTGCTGCCTCCCCCCCCCCACCGGCATCCCATGGGGGCAGTTGGGGGCAGTTGACACACTTCTTCAAATAGCAGGCTGCATCTTCAATGAATGGGTCACAGGGGGAAAAAAAATCACTGACAGCAGAATCATACTAGGACATTAGCAAACCTGCCAGACAACCAGATTAATCCTGAATAATTTGGCAACACATTCAGGAGATGACATCCTGTTAATGTTTACTCATGGATATCACCTCATCACTCAGCTGTCGGCAATATTTCCCCCCAAACTTCAGTCTGCTCCCTCTTAGCCTTGCAGATCCTGCTGTGCCCTTTGTTCTGTTTCTCAGAAAACATAAACCTCTTTGCATGAAAGAATAACAAAAAACAAAAAGGAATAACAGAAACAAAGATCTCTTAGCATGAAAGAATAACAAACACACACACACACACAAAGGAAGAACAGAAACAAAGATAACAAATTTTAACTGTATCACGCTAGGAAATCATTCTGTTCTCTTTTTCATGAATTTGCCTAATATCTTTTTGTTTCCTCCTAGAAGGTTAGGAATTTATACAGTTAAATTGATGTGTTCTGTGTAGTTAAGTTGTGTTTCAGTACGTCTATGCTGCTGTTCCTGTGCCATCTAAATACCAGAAATATTTTTTTTTCAATAACCCACTAATCCGTGGGGCATACGTTATCAATACTGACCCTGTTAAGTGCAACTGCTAGTATTTTGCTTAGGTCAGACTTTCATCCAGACAGCTGTGATGATGATATACACTCTTTCACTTCAACATACTAGGATTGATCAAACTACCTGGGAGACCCAGTATGAAGGTAATGAACAAACATTCATGAAACATTGTATAGTGACTATACTGCGTCCTTTCTAGGGTCTCACATAAGGAATTCCTTATGTATGTCCAACTAGTTTCTAGGTCGCGGAAATCAATATCAGGAGGCCCCCTGTACCCCCCTGAAAAGACCATGCTGGTGATCATACTTGGTGGAAATGCAAAAAAGGATAAGGCCACAAATCATTTATTAAGATATTCCACACCAGGTGTTCATGAAGAGCTTTGGAAACTTCTTTTGCCCTCTGTATCTATCACGTTTTATGTGGAGGACTTAGGTAGAATCTCAGTATCCTTGGAAGCCTACAAAAGATTGCCCCTCTCCCCAAGAACTCTTCATTTCTAACAAAGAACAAACAAACACCTATCACTTTTGCATTAAAGCATGCTGATCAAGACACCAAGTCAGTGTTAACAGCAGCTAGGACTTTTGTTTTGTTTGTTGTTGTAAGAACACTCTGGAGGAAAGCAGAGTGTATAAATCTTCATTTTCCCAGAGTCTGGCAAACAAGCCTCTTTCACTTTCTGAATCTTTCCTCAGTAACTTTTTTTTTTTTTTTTTTTTTTTTAATCTTTTTCTCTTCAACACTAAATCACTGGCTTTTCTTTTAAAACCTCCCCCCCCCCCCCCCCCCCCCCATCTTTTTAAATACTGTGTGTGTCGAACCAAACGCCAGTTCTATGAACTCTTCACGGTGCCTGAACAGAAACTCTGGCATCGCTCACGCAACCCACTTCCCAGCATGGAAGCAAACCGTGATTTACGTCACCACTGCCCAAACTAGATTGCACCACAAGCACGACAGCGTAATGCCTGTTCAGACGGTCCCTCTGGGGCTGGTGCAACCGCCGCATAAATCTGGCTCTGTACAGATCATTTTATTCTAACCAGCTCCCCCCCCCCCCCCTGCTCATGACGCAAAAGGTGCCGCGCAACAGATAAGGTCTGATGATGCTGTTAGGATGCGCCACCATATTCATGGCTCTGCACACTAAAAATAGTCTCAAGGTGTGAGCAGAGGTAGGTATATTTACTGGGGTTAAGTAGATTAACACCGTGTGCACGCAGCTTGTGGAAAAGGGGAGGAGAAGATTGGTTGTTGTTGGAAATATGTGGTAGATGTGGATTTTTTTTTTTTTTTTTTTTTTTTTTGGGGGGGGGAGGTTGTGGGGTGGAGATAGATGGGTTAGCAGACCAGTGCAAGCATCTGAAATTGAATGTGAAATATAATCATCTTTTAATATAACACTCAACACCAAATATTATATCCTGGCTATTCATCTTGATAACTCATACCCATACACGTTTAACTGGAGGGATTTTGTCTAAGGGTAGGGGGTGGGGCATGGCTGGGGGGGGGGGGGGGGGGGGTCATAAACATAAGACTATGTGAACATGACATGTCAAGAATGAACAGACTGTCCCTTCAACTCTTTTAACCTGATCATCATTATGGATGAACTTGGTCTACAATGTGGAAGTATGATTTTAATCAATGACAGTTCATGTTAGGGGGAAAAAAACTGCACACCATTTTTAAATGAAACTGAAGGACTAACATAAACAGAAACAGGTTCAGTAGTGTCACTGTTGTGTTAATAATTATGATCCACTTCTGCAAATAGTTTCCTGTATTTTTTTTTTCAACTCCCAGCTTGGAAAACCAAAGCAAGACAACAGACAAAATAATCTAACATTCCGTACATGCATATTGGATCAATACAACATACAGCAAAAAGTTTGTTATTGGGTGTGCCACTGTGGAAGATGTCACCTCATCCAATTATCTGGTGCCGATATCCATCACTTATTGCATTCCCGTGGGGAACCCAAGATGGATCTGGTAACTAATTGCATTATCTCTACATTAGGAGAATTGAGTTTTGACATGTGATCACGAGTGTTAATTATTAAAATGGCAGGGTGAGGTGGGTGGGAATATCACATTGTTACGGAGAGAAAGATGGGTGCAGAAGGGGACTGTGCCGCCAAAATGTTTCTCCTGTTTTTTGTCAGTTAAAGCTGTTGTCATGAAGCGCTGCTGGTCACAACAGCAGTGAAATTCAGAGGATGCTGAGCAATTTGCAAAAGAAATATTGAAGTATCAACTATTCAATCCAATTTCTCTTTCTCTTGGTTTTTAGCTAGTGTATATGAATGTGTGAGTGTCTATAGATGTGCGTGTACATGTGCGTGTTTGTACGTGTGAGAGTGTGTGTAAGTGTGTGCGCATGAGAGAGAGAGAGAGATGGATAGAGAGATGGAGAGAGAGAAAGGGAGAGAATGTGGTGGTGTGTGTGTGTGTGTGTGTGTGTGTGTGTGTGTGTGTGTGTGTGTGTGTGTGTGTGTGTGTGTGTGTGAGCATGTGTGCAAGTATGAGTGAGTGTTTGGTGTGTGTGTGTGTGTGTGTGTGCGCGCATGTGTGTGTGTGTTGAAAGAGACAGAGGGGGGGGGGGGGGGGGGGGGGAGAAAAAGAGGAACAGAAAGAGAAAAAGAGAGAGAGAGAGTGTGTGTGTGTGTGTGTGTGTGTGTGCCGCGCGTGTGCGTGCGTGCATGTCCGTGTGGTGTGTGCATGCACACATAGATTTGTTTTTGAGAGAGGGGGATGGGGGTGTGGGAGGAGGAAAAGGAAGGAGAAAAAACAAAGAGAGACAAGAGAGAAAGAGAGGGAGAGAAAGAGAAAAGAGACAGACAGCGACATATAGACAGAGACAGACAGAGAGAGACACAGAGAGGGGTATAAGTGATGTGGGAGGGGGGGGGGGGGGGGAGCAGGGGGAATTTGTGATCTCATAAATTATTCGGTCCTCTGGGTTGGGTCAACAGCAGTTTACGATTTTATCCTCCTTGGGTCCCAAACATCTCCAGCCAAGTACCTCACACAGCCACACCCAGCCTGATAAACAGTCTGCTGTCCAAGAGCAGTCTCAGCTGTCAGCGGCAGGCAGCAAGCAACCAGGCCGCTGCCAACAGCAGGACAGGATTACTTTGTAAACGGCTGAAAAAATGGTTCCCAAACACTGCACGGAAGTTGCTAACCCATCAACCATTTTTTTTTTTTTTCCAACAACTTCCTATAGTAACAGCTTTGATGAGAGCCGAGTAACAAAGCACCCTGCTTGGCTTGCATCCATTAAAAAAAAAAACAAAAAAAAAAGCTTGAGAGTAAACAATGCCATGACTCTGACTCTGCTCAGTGAAACGTGAAAGTAGGGCGTGGTTTTAGTTCAGACTTACTGGCATGAAGCACTTGGTGCGCGACCTCCAAACGGGGACAGCACACACAGATGTAGTCTACAGACATGCAGATGTCAAAGGACAGGAGCAAACAAACAATGGCCGGAAACGCAACAACGAGAGTGCAAGCAGTTCACAGCATGGCCAATCAGCAGACTTTCCGGAAAAGCTAAAGAATCCTCTCACAAAAGCAAGATCAAGACCCACTGTACCACAGACCACTTTCCTGAAAAGAGAAAGTAGCCACATATAAACACTGAAAGGAAAAGCGAGAGCCACACATAAACACTGAAAGGAAAAGCAAGAGCCACACATAAACACTGAAGGGAAAATCAAGAGCCACACATAAACACTGAAGGGAAAAGCGAGAGCCACACATACACACTGAAGGGAAAAGCGAGAGCCACACATAAACACTGAAGGGAAAAGCAAGAGCCAAACATAAACACTGAAGGGGAAAAGCAAGAGCCACACATAAACACTGAAGGGAAAAGCAAGAGCCCACACATAAACACTGAAGGGAAAAGCAAGAGCCACACATAAACACTGAAGGGAAAAGCAAGAGCCACACATAAACACTGAAGGGAAAAGCAAGAGCCACACATAAACACTGAAGGGAAAAGCAAGAGCAAAACATAAACCCTGAAAGAAAAGCAAGAGCCAAACATAAACACTGAAGGGAAAAGCAAGAGCTGCACATAAACGCTGAAAGGAGAGACCAAGAGACTCTCAGAGTCCAAAGAAATAGTGGCATGCTATCCAGTTTGACTGGTCATATGGCGCCATTCCACTGTGTGTCAACTGAGATCATAGACACTGAAGCTCCAAGAGCCTACGCTCCCTGTATTCAAATGTGTGTGTGAATGAATGTTTTCGTGCATCACCAACATGAAAGAGCGTCTCAGGTCACAATACATGCACACATGAGAGGTCTCCAGCATGTGCTTATCCTGAATGTTATCAGCTCCCCACCCACCCCCCCCCCCCCCCTCCACCCCCCTGAATGGGATGTGATAAAAGATGGGATTTACACACAGCAGGAGCACGCGAGTCAGAAGCAAATGGCTCAACAAATATGCCAGCTGAGATCACAGACACTGAGGCAATATATCAGAAACCCAGCTGTCCGCACATAAGCACTGAACGTTTGTGTGGATGTTTATGAGTGGGTTTACGTGTGTAAGCCAGGGAAGAGGGGAGAGCAGGGAGGAGAATTCATAGGCACAGTTGATGTGTTTTGTGAGTCTGTGTGTCTATATGCTGAGTACATGGTTGCGATAGTAGGACGAGGTAGATTGTGTCACACTTTGGGGGGTGGGGGGGGAGGGGGGTGTTGATGGAAGATGGATGGGATGGGGGAGGGAGTCAAAAGGGTGGCAGTTGGCCATGTTGGTCTGTATGATCTGTTATTTACATTATGTTCACATATGACATCAGGTCCCCCCCACCCCCCCCCTCCAGTCATCTGGCACCATGCCATAACAGACACTATGACCTCATGAAGGGCGAAAGACTTCATTCTTTTTTCTACAGGTTACAGATCAGATTGTGTTTCGGTCTCTGTACAGTGTTTCCTTGCGCTTGTGCAACACAGGTGAACATGAGTAACTGACTGGCACACTCCATCTGTGTCAAAGCCTATGCACTCTCGTTCAGGACAGGGGGAATGGTGGATGTGAGTGCCGTCCCATCCCAAATTATAAATCATCGTTTCCTGAATTGCCCTGCCACACAGATACATCCATACCCATACTTCCCTCACACATGCATGTGCAGAAGTTTGAACACATGCATATGATACATGCCAAGCGTGCACATGTGCATACATGCACAAATTATGCACATATTCGCAGCACACGCACAAGAAACACACACACACACACACACACACACAACTATAGCAGTTGTGCAGAGCATGTTACCTGACACTCCAGGCAAGACTGGTGG
>JADBJO010020054.1:12500-15000 GCA_016801955.1 Conus betulinus | reverse complement strand
AAGGATTTGATACACTACAACATACTGTACGTGTGTGTGTGTGTGTGTGTGTGTGTGTGTGTGTGTGTGTGTGTGTGTGTGTGTGTGTGTGTGTGTGTGTGTGACTAAGAGAGAGAGAGAGAGAGAGAGAGAGAGAGAGAGTGAGTGAGTGTGAGTGTGTGTGTGTGTGTGCATGTGTGTGTGTGTGTGTGTGTGTGTGTGTGTGTGTGTGTGTGTGTGTGTGTGTGTGTGTGTGTGTGTATGTGTGTGTGTGTGTGTTGTGTGTGTGTGTGATTAAAAGAGAGAGAGAGAGAGAGAGAGAGAGAGAGTGTAAGAGAGAGAGAGAGAGAGACACTGAGAGAGTGTGTGTGTGTGTGTGTGTGGTGTGTGTGTGTGTGTGTGTGTGTGTGTGTGTGCATGAACGTGTGCACGCTTGTGAATTCACATATGCATGCTTGTCTGTGTATATGCGGTTGTGTTGTGGGGGAAGTGAGAAGGGGTGAGCACACGTCTTCATATGACTATGGACAAAAATAACTTGCATACCACAGCACCATTCTAACTTTCCTGAAATTCTTGAAATGACTTTACAAATGAAAGATTAAAGTTTACAGTGGAATTCACCTTCCACTGTAATGCAATGGTTTATATCAGAGGCAGTGGGTTGACAGAGGTCATGGGTTCGAATCCCAATCAGATACATAATAGCTGTGAGATTTCTGCCCCCCCCCCCCCCCCACCCCCCCACCCCCCCCCCAGCTCCTGAGATGCTGTGTGTGCTCTGAGCTCAAATGAAAAGACCGGAACCACACAACTGAGTTTCTCCAACAAGTTGAAGGATAAGAATTTGAGAGTGCTGCTCAAATCTTCTGACCAACACAGCAGGTGACTCTATCTCTAGCGCCTGGATGATGCCAGAGTATTTTTTTGTGAAAGGACGGGGGCGAGTGCAGCTTTCTCGTAACAGTCCCAAAACACCATGGAACTCCACAACAGCATCTTCAAGTTCAACCTCCATGACAAAACAGTCATGGGGGCCTCACTGGAGGACTCTGGAAAGGTGCAGTGCCTCCTCTTGCAAGCACAAGCTCAAAAGCAAAAGATTCAAGGACTTTTCAAGGACTTTTCCAAGGACTTTGCATACAAACTTCAAGGGCTGCAACACATGAACATTTATGCATACTTCGGCTTCATACTGTCCTTTCAGCTGGATCTGGTTAGTTGCAGATGACAAGGAAGTAGACACTTTTCGCAGAGATACAACATGAACCGGAATTTTGTTCCCTGTATAACTGATCCATTTTTACCTAAATCTCAATTTTTTCCTCATATTTTTCTTTTTTCTCCCCCCATTTTCGTGCACTTTCAAACAGTGTGAGCTATCTATAAGAAAAGACTTTCTTTCATCCTTGAGCAGGGATCCTCCAAATTCAAGCCTTCATATGGAGTTTCAAGGACTTGTATGAACCCTGCCCAGGGTGTATGTGGAGCGAGCAGCATAAAAGTAAAACCAACAATAGGTGACAGAATTTGAGACATAAAAGAATACATAAATACACATAACTAAATCAACAAGTTCTTTTTTTTTAATTTATTTTTAACAGTTTAATGTTGGTTCAAGATCATATTCAAGAGAACAAAAAACCACCACCAACATTTACCCATTTAACATGAAACTGACCTGGGAGACATAACTGGGAGTCGCACTGACAATTGTACATATTTACTTCAAACATTCTCTAAAATAGGTCACTGTCGTACTTCACAAGCTTGAGTTTTGACCTGGGGTTCAATTCCAACCCCCACCCCCACCCCCTCCCGCCCCAATCCTGTTTCATACCTTTTCCTTCCTTCTTATTTCTGAGAAAAAAGAAAAATTCTTTTGTTCATTTCCTTCCATCACCTGCCTCCAGCACACTGCATACCAAACTACGGGATACCTGTCTGTAAAGACGGGTGATTCCCCACATTTTTTTTTTTCCATGCAGCAGCTGTTTTTGACCAAAAAAAAGGTCTCTCAATGCAAAGCAGCAAGCGTACCATGCCGTACTGTGTCATGTCAACCCATGTAATGTTATTCTGGGGGCATGTCTAAACAGATCCTTGATGAAAATTCAAAGACTGGAGGGTGGAAGGGGGGGGGGGGGGGGGGGGGGGGGGGGGGGGGGGGGGGGGGGGGGGGTGGGTGATACCTCACTCAGGGGTCAGATTCACTAAAATCACAGTGGGTGGAATCTAACACCATTCAGATAGTAGATAATCTTTGAACTTTTTTTTTTTTTAGCGTAGTATACATGTACAGACCATGTCCACCAATTGTTCCTAACCCTATTCTAGGTATGGGTATCTTTTTTTCAAATACGTGATTGAAAAATGTCTTCCACTTTCCAAGATTTGTATGGGCCTGAAAATTGGAGGGTATTCAATCTGTCCGGGGCTCACAAACGAACTGTTAAGTTGGTCAAAAAAGAATGAAATACATATAAAACTGTGAATCTGGGGAAAAAAACAAACAAACAAA
>JADBJO010020054.1:0-7500 GCA_016801955.1 Conus betulinus | reverse complement strand
ATTACTATGACATGAGAGAGAGAGAGAGAGAGAGAGAGAGAGAGAGAGAGAGAGAGGGGGAGACAGGTAATATACTCCAGTTAATAAACTAGAGTATAATAAACTAGAGTAATTACTGTCTGATCTACATAACTTCAAGACCAGAAGTACTAGGCGACACTTTTCTCTTTTTTTTTTTTCTTCTTCTCCAAATTCTGGACTTATTATGCAGCACTGCCAACATGGTCAAATCAATTTTTGTACTCAGCAACGAAGGTGAATCTGTACACAGGACCTACCAGTAACATCCAGTGTCTGTATTATTGACATAGCTCTCAGCATCAATCATTAAATGTGCAGATCAATCCTGTGTTTCTTTTTCAGTTCTGAGCGCTCAACATATCACAGCTAGAAGTTCCTAGATAATTAGTTGCCCAGGGCACTAAACAGATTAAGAATGTATTTGTTCCCCTCAAGTTTCCACTCCGCCTCCCTCAGTAAAGAGATGGTTCATTAAGTAATTACCACTAGTGGCAATGGCCAGTCAGTCGACATCGACATTCATAATTCAATGACAGCATGCTGTGAACATGCGTGATGCCCACCTGAGAAGACGAAATGAAAAAAAAAAAAAAGGAAAAGAGCTACTGTTTCTGCACTGACCACACACCGTTTCCACGCTGACCAAGAATGATTCCTTTATGCTGCTGCTGAACGGTTTTATAAACGCCTGGTCGACTGGATGTTCTGTATTATTTATACACACAACCAGTCTGCTGGTGTTCTGTTCCGACAGAAACAACAAAAACAAACAAACAAACAAAAAAAAAAAAAAAAAAAAGAAAAAAAAAGGAGAAAAAAAAAAGGAATGATGTGGTCGAGATGCAAAAGTGAAATGGGAAAGAGGGAAGTCAGATCAATCTGAACAGAAGGTGACCAACTCAGTCAACCCTTCACACAGACAGCAAAAAACTTGGCTGTCCACTGTGGAGACGGCATTTCCTCTAGTCAGCCAGGAGGTTTCCTGGTAACTGACCAAAAGATATTTCCAGCTATGCATATCATATGGTAGTATTTACATGTTTCAAAAATAAAAAATCTCTTTATGCACACAACATGTGAATGAGTAATCTAGGTCTACATTCGTACCGATCACACGCAAGCTGTCGCATGCACTTTCATCTACCACAGAGCTACAGCTGTATGCACTGCACTGACCCAGAGTATCAAGCAGGACTGAAACTAAGGCAACAGGGAAAAAAAAAAAAAGAAACAAGAACACAAAAAGAAAAGAAAAAAAACAAAACACACAAAAAAACCCAAAACAAGAAAAAAAAAAGAACACACAAAACCCTGAAGGAAGCGAAACGGGCAGCTGAAAATGATGGCTTTAAAATATTTCAAGAGAAACAGAGGTTAAACTCGATTCGCACTCAAAGCAGCACAGAAGATGTCTGCTCCCAGCGGAGCCGGAAACAAAACTGGCTATTTGCATAAGTTCATTCCAGCCCACATGCATCCAGTCTACACACAGTTTAGGCTTGGTTCTGTCGTAACCCAACCACAAACAATCTTCTCATGGCTGTCACCAGAAACAGAAAAAAAAAAAAAAAATGTGTGCTGAAATAAAGAAACAAATGAAGACGTCTACCTACAAAATGTACATCATTTGAAATACAAGATACACAACTATTACTTCGATCCTATTATCGCAGTGTAGTTTGAATTTGGTCCAAAGAGTGAAACTTTCAATATAAGCTCAGCAAGTACCGAATATGCAAATTCTTCATTCCAAATTTCTTTATGCAAGATGGAATAAACTTATTTTTTTCTTGCATGAACTCCCAAGTACTTTGTACTCTAAATATCATGATAATTTCATAACATGGTCATAAACAATAATTTCAGAACCTGGTCAGCCTATGAAATAACACGCCAACGAAAAAGACCACTGACCACAAAGATGCCATGCTGGCGCCCAATTTGCCCTTTAACCCCAGCCTCTTCCATCAGTTCCCGGACTGCGGCATGGCCCGGCTCTTCTTCGGGTTCGATTCTCCCCCAGGCACCACCCATCGGTCTGGCCTACGGTTGCTTGTCACCAGCAAGATCTGGCAGATCATCATAAACTATAATGCAGAATAGTGCATTGAGTGGACTGCTTTAACAAGGGTATATTCACACACACACACACACACACACACACACACACACACACTATGTACATGCTGCTCACACATGCTGCTCACATGTACGCCCACAAAGGTGTGAAACAACATGTATACATGTGCATGCTTTTGGCTTCAAGCATAATTTCGAAGCTGGCTCGACTTTCATGCATTGTGATTAAGACTACTGACTAGGGCCTTTTTTCCCTCATATGTTGTAATATTAAAATCAGTACTGAACGACTATAGCTTAGTTACCCCACCAAAGCATGAACAATAAACAGACACATATGTACAACCTGACAAAAACAACATCACCACCTAACAAAAAAAAACTGTCATCTCTTAAGGAAACACAGCAGTTTTCATCATTTGCTGAAGGTCATTTCTCAATAACTTTCTCAACAGAGGCACCAAAGCCTTTGCAGGAGTCAGAATTTGTCTTCTTGGTAATGTCCATGGATGTTTTCAGGAGCTGACTGATACATGACAGGTGACAAATTCTACTGCCCATGAGGACCAGATTGATGATGTCGGTGATATACTCAGCACTTTGGTAAGTGATGCTGATGCTATTCTATCAAGAGTTTTCTTCAATAATCAGGTCTAGTTGGCACTGATTGAAGACAAGAGCTGGGATTTTCCAAGGACACTTTGTAATGCAGCTTGGTCAAAAAGAATGAGCTGATTATATAGTGTTCATTGTACTGAGCAAAGTGTTCACAATCTTAGGACCATTCTCATTATTTCTCTAATGCTAAAAGTAGTTTCAAAGGGAGGTGACTGGAGGCAGAAATTCAAACAAATTTTAAGAATAATTCCTAATGAGCCCACCAAAAACAAGGGACAAACAAGTAACTAAACTAAACACGATGCATTTCAACCCGTTAGATCTTCCTAAGGCAAGATAAACAGTGTTCAGGACAACGAAAACGAAGAACGAGCATTCACTTATGTTCTCATTTTCAGTGCAAGAGGGGCATTGAATGAAAACAAGGATGTTTTATTCTTACCAAAAGAAAAAAAAAAAAAAAAGCTAAAATGTTCAATGCATCATGATCTGATCCCACCCATAATAACAGGATGGGAGCATAGATCATACAAGATACAGTCTTCACAGATCCTTCGGATTCTTTGGAGACTTGTTTCCTCTTTAGCAATCAGATATTAGCTCTATCAACTAATCAAGGCAAACAGAGAATGTGACTTTCTTTTTTCCTGCAAAGCCAGTGCTATGCTAGTTTCAGTCCTTGAGAGAAAAATGAACACGTCCTGTTCTTTGAGGTTGCCATCTACTAGTGGTTAACTGATTTCTGGAAGCACAGCAATATTAAATGCTGTGAAATCAGATTGCAGGTGATAATTGCCTGTCTTAACAGGGCAACTCATCTTCTACCTGTAGGTCTTTTATTTTATTTTATTTTTCTTCAAAGTTTAAATGGTATCCTGTTGGCTGATTGGCTTTTATGTTTTGCTCTACACTCCAAACACCCACTGAAGCTGGCATTTTGTGGCTGGTCAGCATCTTACTGACCGATAGTTTACCAATGGGAGGTAATGACCCCACGTACATTCAGACACAAGAGAACTATAACAAGCAAATTCTTCACTAATTGGAAAGGGTTTATCACTTGAATCTTCTACCTTGAACAATGTTTTTTTCTTCTAACAAAGGAAATTTTTTGCAAGCAGTGGCCCTGAAGCATCCTCTTCAGAGCACAAACCTTGGAGGTTCTTGGTTGCTTTGACATCAGAACTTCAAAACACACACACACACACACATCACAATTTCCTTCTTGGCCTCAACAATACAGGCAAAATGAATGCACATCACAATATTAGGTTCAAACTTGACAGTAGGAGCCGACAGAGGGGTGACATTCACCCTGTTCATCTGCCTTAAAGGACTTTTTACTTGCACAGCGTTTACTCTGTAATCCCAACTTCTCCCTAAAAAAGAAGAGAAAAAAAAATTGAGACACTGAAACAATTCTTCAGTGATAGGGTATGGCTGCTGTATGCTCTGGTGTCCACAGACCAAACCTTCTTGATCGTTTCTGCAGCATGTTTGCATTTGGTGGGTATAGAAAATATCCTTTTCTCTGAACTGCCTGAGAGGATTACCAAGCTTTATTTGATAAGCTCTGGAATCTTTCTCATGGGCTGTGTGTCAACAAAGACCGATGAGCCTAACCTGTCCACCCAGGTACACCCCCAGGTATTCTCCGGGTAATCTGGTGCACCATGCCATAATCTCAGTGAGTCATGGACAGCATTTGCTGGGCACAATCTACAAGAGATGGTCTTGCAAGTCACCTCCTGCCTGCCTGGCAACCACCATCCCCAGGGAGGACAGGCTGTTCAGATCCATCAGGTCCTTTCAGTTGAGCAGGACATTGGGTCCAGACCTCCCCTTCACCCAGGATCATTCACTGACATCTATCACTGTATCAGCTGTGCAACTCACTCTAACCACTACTAACTAGGGAATATCAATCATACAGACAGAGCGAGAGACAGAGAAAGGGGTGGGGGTGGGGGTGGGGGGGGTGGGGGTACACGCTGGGGGGGAGGGGAGGGAGCAAGAAGAGAGGTATGTTATTTTAGATTGATAGGGTCTCGCTCTCTCCAGGTAACAAAAATGTCTTGGAGCAGATATGTACCTATGATATGTGTGTGTGTGTGTGTGTGTGTGTGTGTGTGTGTGTGTGTGTGTGTGTGTGTGTGTGTGTATGTGTGTGTGTGTGTGTGTGTGTGTGTGTGCACGTGGATGTGCGTGCATATTTATGTGTTAATCCAGGACCCACTAAGAATAGGCTCAAACTTATAATAAAAAAAAAAAAAACTCATAATGTAAGACTGGACAGCATGCAATACCAACAATGGTCATGTTAGAAACAAAAAAGGGGTGGATGGGGTTAGTGGGGGGGGGGGGGGGCGCGGCATGAGATGGAGGCTTACATTTGCAACAAACATTCACACACACATAAACACCATATATATCACATTTCACTACAGCCCCAGATGATCCTGACTTCAATTAGACATCAAAATTCATATCTGATGTGTGCAGGCACTTTTTCAAATGCTGGAATCCGAAATAAACCTAAAACAAAATATGTACACTTCAGTAATATTTTTACTTCAGTTCATCTGAAGGGAAACATGTACCTATACTGACCAAGCACAGAATCTTATTTTGGTGCTCAACCTTACATAGGCCCTAAGCACTTACAAATACAGAAAAGATTAAAGAAAACATGAATGAAATTGAAACCAATAACAAGGTAAGTATTGCAATAAGTACCAGGCACCTACAAACAAGTGTGCATATTGACACTCATTCAAGCACACACAACCCTCCTCCCACCCAGCACACACACAAATACAGGATCCCAAACACACTGTCTTACAACAATGCACACAACAGCATACGTGCACACACACACATGTGCACACACACACAGAGGACTTTTCACACACACACACACACACACACACACACAATGTGAATGCTGCTCACACACACAGCTTTACCCCGGTCTTGTCTTTTTTCTACTAAACCTCCTCTCCTCTCCCTGCCCCTCCATCATCATTTTGTTTGTTTATTGGGCAGTGCCTGCGTAGCAACTGTTTTAAAATTAAATGAAAATACTCTATGAATGGAAAGAAAAACTCAGCAAATAAAGTAAGAGAAGATAATCAAAGAAGCTTTGCAATTATTCCTTGAACTTTTCTTTTTGTCAATAGGTTATCTCTCTTGCCTTCTGAGAACTTGACAACTGCCTTGTTTATAGCAATGTTACTACTTCGTATCAAGTTTCTGACAAATTTTCTTGCTAACTGCCTTCCCTCCCTCCCCTTCATCCATCTCTCTCTCTTTTTAAATCATATCGGCAGCATATAGATTTTTTTTTCTTGGAGTTCTTTTATATTCTCCCTCGTCCCTCTGTCAGTGTAGGGTACCGGTGTGGCAACATACCCTAAGGTTAGAGTTCATTGGCTGCTGTATGGGTGATCAATCCTTTCTCCCCTCTCTTTCAACTTATGTTTTCTTCAAGTTTTCTAAGCTCAACTGGCATTATACACCAACATTTTTCCCCTGCACTAAAAAAAAAAACAACCCCAAAACAAAGAAACAAGAAGAAAGAAACTACATGTCGCTGAATTGACCCAATTCATTCCCCTTCCCCCCACCCCCCTCATCCCTCCCTTCCCCTTGTTGCCTCCTTCCTCTCTTCCCCACCACCCCCCTTCCTGCTTTTTTTCCCCCCAAAAGTATCCTTGCTTCAGTTTTTTTTTTTTTTTTTTTTTCTACAGTGTCCGTCTGCTGTGACATGAACAGCTGCCTGGGTACTACTGGTTTGCGGTTTTTATTTTGATATGTTGATGAAGACCAATTTGTCAAAATTCATTTTGTCTGCTTTGCTATTGCAATGTGCATTAATTTAACTAACCATTATTTTGGATCTCGCTTTGCACTGTTAAATACTTGGCTTGAACATATTACTTAATCAGATAAACAATTCTCTCCTTTTTGAAACATGACCAGTGATCTCATTTTGCATTCATTTTGTTTGAACTTGGCTTGAACATGTTAGTTAACTATATAAACAATTCTCTCTCCTGTTGAAACTTGACCAGTAATCCACTCTCACTGCCCTAGTCTTGGCAGTTGTGGGGGTATGCTTTTGAGGTTTCATACAGTTAGGCAGAGTGTGATCTTCAACCTTTAGCTGTACCTCCCTGCTGTGGTGGCATTGCTGTCGGGCAGGTGGTGTGAAAACCCTTAGCTTTACTTTTTCTGTTGTTGAGGTGGGACCAGACTGGAGGGGTAGAGTGGGGGGTTGGGGGGAGGGGTCAGTAGGTCACTGCATGAATGGAAAAACTCACTATTTGTTGTGTGTGTGTGGTGTGTGTGTGTGTGTGTGTGCGCGCGTGTGACTGTGTGATTCTGTGTGTGAGTGTGTGTATGTATCAGTGTGTGTGGGTGTGTGTGTGTGTGTGTGTGTGTGTGTGTGTGTGTGTGTGGTGTGTCTGTGGTGTGTGATTTTGTGAGTGCGTGTCTTGTGTGTATACATGTATCAGTGTGTGTGTGTGTGTGTGTGTGTGTGTGTGTGTGTAGTGTGTGTGTGTTGTGTGCATGCGTGACGTAGAACAACCAAACTTAATGGTATACATAACATTTATACTATAGATTATTATAGTATGGAGTTTTGTTAACATTAAATTCTTGGCTCCCTAACACCTTTCAAAATGACCGCCCCATTAGCTTGGCATGAAGAACGGACCGGAAATCAACCCATCGCTTGACATTGTGAGATACGACTTTCTCGCCAAATCTAAATCCCGC
>JADBJO010020053.1:25000-32056 GCA_016801955.1 Conus betulinus | reverse complement strand
CCCTCACCTTGCTTTTTTCTGCGCTGATTTCCATCCCATATGCACTGGCTCGGTCTTCTAGCCTGCTGGTTAGGTCTTGGAGTTCGTTGAGAAGTTCTATGTCATCAGCGAAGCGCAGATCGCTTATAGGCCTGCCCCCAACTGACATGGTAGTGATGAAGTTTTCGAAGGCCTTGCCCATGATATTGTCAAAGTACAGGTTGAAGAGGATCGGACGCCAACAGTTGTATGAAGGAAGTCCACTATTTGCTGTTCATGAGCACGGCGCTGGTTGCTGAGCTGTATAGTGCCTGATGATCTGGACCAACCCTTCCTCCACATAGACATTTCTGAGGATCTGCCACAACACGTCATGCCAACTCAATGGAAAGCTCTTTTAAAGTCTATTAAGTTGTGGAAGAGGTGTCTCTGGTGATGAAGGTGTTTCCTGAATGCAAAGATGTTGCCGTTTTCTCTGAGCAATATGAATATTTTATTTGCACCTAAAGAAAGTGACAAAACTTCGAGCAAGCTCACAGCACTGACAGGTTCTTGCCCTCTTTGTACTGTTGTCTGGCGCACCATCAGCAGCCCTGGCGCCCTCTTCAGGTCCCTCGTCTGACCTCTTCTTCCTCCTCTATGTCAGGAGAAAGGGGCGACATCTAACAAGTGACAAGGTCCATAACTCTCGTATCTTTTGTTGACCAGATTGTGTTTGGACGAGAGTGTGCCTCTACGTGACAATTGTGATCGAGTGGAGTGTGCATTTGTGCTTCCTTCACGCCGTTGAATCCCCCTGACAGCAACTTATCTGGATGTGTTTTCTGTTCAGTTTGCTGAAGAAACGATCTGTGATGTCTATTCTACCCTACCATAGATCCTCCCCTGTTGTGTTTTCTTCCTGTATATTTCACACTCGCAACCAGCCGGAGTATGCGCCTTCTGCAGCACTTAGTCATTCTGTGGTCCTTGCCATCAGAGATGTGGGTATTGGTTTTTACCTCCCGTATATTCAAAACTCATCATGAAGGACGTTGGAAGCAGAATAACATTGGTGTTGTGTTTGGTTTAAACGAGTCATCTTCATTGATCATGCAAGCACTGTTACAGTGTAAACTTGAACAGTTTGTTTTGTGTTTCTCTGTTCTGTGTTTTTTTTTTTTTTTTTTCTGACTGCCCAGCTCATTATCCGTGGTTTATTCAGCTGGCTGTCAAGCATCTCATTTCTAACAGTAGTGACATTTTGTGTATCACTACAACTTTGCTTCGCAGACCTGGCGGAGAAGTCAGGTGTTGAGATCACCGCGCGCCTCTCGCTTCATTTTCCTTCCCTTTTTGTTACTGGTACATTGTGTGGCGAGGGAGTGGGGATGGGGTGTGTGGGCGTCTTGCCTTCTTGTGTGAAACTCTACCCACATACCACCCTCATTATCACTTTCCCATTCGGCCATGGTTCTTTTCAATCGCCCCAGTTGACACTGTCACTGCCACCTTCCTTTGGAAATGCGTCTTGCTGTACCGTCCTCCACCAAAACAAGAAGAAATAAAACTTTCTAAAGCAATTTCATTGAACCGTTCCTTGACCGTTTAGAATATGGCGGGCTCCCTGCTCCCTGTTGATAGCTTATTTTCATTTTGAATCACCAGCACAGGTGTGCACTTCCAAAGTACTCGATATATATTACCATGTCTAATCACAGTCAGTCAGTGACTGAGCTTAGGTACAATCGTGGTCACCTCTTCGTGGATGTGTTACACAGATGATGGTCTCCTAAATTCGATTGTCCTTGTCAACACTCTGTCCACTGACCATCATGGTATGATATGTCATCGGAACATCATCTGTGCAGAAATTTCCAGCCTCAAATTCCTTATTGAATAACTTTCTTGTCAACACGCGTTGCTTTTATGTTGTGTTTGTTCCATGTTTAGTGATCTGGTAAACTCTCTCTCTCTCTCTCTCTCTCTCTCTCTCTCTCTCTCTCTCTCTTCCTGAAATGTCAATCTTTAATCGAATACAAAAAAGGTTTGCGGAGTTCTGAGTTCTCTTCCCTTCATGGCAAGACTTTTTCATCTTCCTCCCTTATTCCGTCTTTCACTTCCTCACACATTATCAGCCTCAGAAGTGCTCTGAACAAGAAGAGCGTATCTTCCAAGAAAGTAATTTATGCGGCAAACCAGCAATCTCAGTGGGATCGAATTGTCTATGTAGTCCTGTCATCTGGGACTTTGGCAGTCCACTTAGCTGTTGCCACTGCAATCATCTGCTCTGCATGGCCTAGATATTCCAGACAACCTAGATATTTTAACAACAAATAGTGAAGTGTACCCACTGAGGTGATGAAACTGAGTAAGCATTCATGTTGTATCTGTTCAAAGCCTTCAAGTTCAGAAAAGTTACGATGCGTGTCTGTATTGTTCTGTGTTGTGCTCCCATGCACTAGTCTTTAATTGATTACGATTATGTGATGTCTATGCAAGCCTTCATGAAGAGCCTGGCATGCAAATCATAACCTAGAATGATATTTCTTTTGGTACGATCTTCCCAAGATTACAATGATAGGTCAAGGAGAAGGACGAAGAAGTTAGTTAAGACTAAAATCGAATAAACAGGAATCTAAAGAAGGACTGCTCCAGCTGGGAATGGAAAAGGACTATGACTGGGTCACATGTGTGGGTTACAGTGAACGGCATGTGACCAATGACAAGATGTGCACGTAAGACAATAAAAGTCAGATTAAGTGTGTGACGAGTCATATTATTAAGTAAGGTATACCTTTTGGCGCAGAGACATAGTGGTATCTGCCGGAACACACTGAAAGAAGAGGGCTCAGAATCTCATACACACTAGAGCACGAACCTGTCTCTCTCCACAGGCTATCATGTCTCCCTTGCAGGCAAGATGCTCACAGAAGTCTTCGTCACGTCCATCGAAACAATCCTGTCGAAAATCACACACCAGATTGTAAGGCACGAAGTCTCCAGATAGGTCACAATAAAAGTACGGCTGTGACAGCCCTTTGGACATACTGCAAGTCGCCCTGTACTTTGTGTTAGTGTTCTCCAGTTCTCTGCACTGACTTTTCAAATCACAGGCCAGTAATTCATGAGTTAGGTGCTGCATGGGGCATATATCTAAATGAAGATTTGATGTGGACAAGCTATCTGGGAAAGGAAGCGTTACAGGTGTAGTGAAGTTTTGATGGTTGGAAATAGAACAAAGTTCACATACAAAGCCAGCCTTGTAGGCACCACAGCTAGCCTAGCGACTTGGACCAAACGAACGAGCCAATAAACACAATGTGCATAGAACTCCGTTTGACGCATGGACATCCCATGTAGGAAGAAAACAACGGTACCACTGTCAGAGCGTCAAGTGTTTGCGTACCTGCAAGATTTGCTCTGACGCTGAGATGTAAAATGAGAAACATAAACGCAAAGTGCAGAAATAATCTCTCTCTCTCTCTCTCTCTCTCTCTCTCTCTCTCTCTCTCTCTCTCTCTCTCTCTCTCTCTACACACACACTTACGCGCGCGCGCGCTCTCGCGCACGCACGCACGCACGCACGCACGCACGCACACACACACACACACACACACACACACACACACACACACACTTCATGTTGTCCTCTTTCATTTGAGTAGAATTAACTTGATTCTGCATCAATTATCGCAAGATTGAATCAACGTGAAAGGTACATTGTCAACCACAATTAATACAGATGCGGACCATTATACAAAATGAGTAGGAAGAAATTCAGTAAATGAAACCTGTCGGCGCATGGAACATTAAGAGACAAGAACTAAAGCGTGCTGAGCTCGTCGTCTTGCTATATTCACGAATTCAAGTTTTCGCTTTTAAAAATAGAGCAGTACCTCAGTGACTCTGCGAGGTTTGTTGGATGACGTAGCGAACCCCAGTCCCAAGATTATGTCAATGGTCCACAAATTTTGAATCGAAGATTTAGAGAAATTATGGTATGCATACGTACAGAGCAAATGCGTGCATACTGATTGATTATAAAGTTTGGAAGGGGGGGGGGGGGGGGGGGGGGGGGGGAGTGTCCATTCATACCTCTGACATGCTAAATCTGAAAGAACTGTGGCATCAGTTTACAGAGGATATCCAAAATCCTCGGGAAGACTGAGATGCTGTCTTGGGGCCTACACTGGAGAGAGATGCAAATGCTACAAATGAAGAGACTAAAGTGAACAACCTAAAATGCATGGGTGGAACAGCTTTCTCATGGAGATAGGTCTACAGGTACTGGGGTGATCGGCGAAAAAAACTGAAGGAATACTGTGCTTCATCACCCTAGTATCATTCTGATATCAGCCACAATACGACCATAAACCTCCCCTCGTCATGCCTCTCCATAGGGGAATGGACAAGATATCAACCCTTTGTGACAGCCCATACGTTCAAGAATCAAAAGAGCAGATTATCTGACTTCCTCTCAAAGGAAAACACTGATTTTCTAGCAAAGCAAAGGCAAAAACTGCTTATTTCAGAAATGGGCTCCAGGAGTTTTCAGATAGCAAATCACCATACTTCCAAAACCCCCTACAAGCGCAGAGAAGACTAGTAACGAAGATGAGATACACCCTGACACGATGACTGGCCCCAGCTTCAAAGACGTTTACGTGTCAATCATATGAACGATAGGAATGATGGATGCAGACGCTGGGTGATTGAAGACGTGAACGTTGGCAAAACAGGCAACAGACACAGAGCTGCCAGTGATCATGAACATGGAGGTAAGTCAGAGGGAAGCGTGTGTGAAGACACTAACAGTCCTTGTGCACCACTTATTGTTCCTGACAGTCGCCAATAAAGCTAGATAGCGACATCTGGATCTGTACTACCACAGCACAAAAGTCTTTGAAGCTAGGCACTGTGACCATCAGTAGTTTTACGATGGAGCAAAATTAGAAGCTGTAGGCTCATACTGTTATCATCGTTACAATTTTAGGAAAACACCGAGTCACAAAATGACACAGACGACATGGCAATGAAGAAGGAAAGGTAGTTTTATTTCTGAATAGAACTCTTCACACGAAATGATTTAAAAATGCAATCTATAATATCTAATGCAAAAATTAAAAGGAATATCATTATTTTTGTGAAATATGGGGATTTTCAATTCATTCTATGTTAATTGCGATATAGATGGGATACGACAGCCGGATATGGAACAATAAAGAATCCCCATCAAGTCCACAAGATACTCGTCTAGTTAGCTACAGATGGAAAACAAAATTGCTGAGTGCGTAAGATCAAGACAATTTTTCTACGAAACAGGCGTCTTTTACGTATGGTTTTGTCAAGAGCTCGATTACACTGGTGAATTTTATTTCCAAAAATGTTCGAATAAAGACCCACAGACAGGGACAAGTATGAAATCGGACAGGTCATTTTAAACATTTTTCGAAAAGTGGAGTATGCTTTGTTTATTGACATAAATTGTTTCAGAGTAGCCATGTAACCAAGTCGAGTCGGCGGATGTTCTCTGAATATTAACATTTATAGCTTCGGCCACTGTACGTCTGACCAAAACAGTGTAGTGTGTTTCAAAAACAGATAACGAAAATCATGTGTGAATGTCCTATATACACTGATCTCAGTTAGAAGTTCTTGCAAGAAATCTGAACAATATCTTTGGAATCACGCGTCCAAGAAGAGTAAACGACAAAACATCAGCAACTAATCCACATATTTTCCATGTGATAAAAATGTTCTCTCGAAGTTGTTTTTTGGTTCTCATTGTGTTTGGCTTACATACCTATACACATGTTTCACCCCTCTTCTCATGGAAGTGCTCTACCACATTTGTGTGCGTGAACGATACTAGATAGTGTCCATTGATTATACGTAGCAGAAATCATGCAATGTATTATGCAGTATGTCTGTTTGTTTCCACAGGGTTGAAATATCTTCAATGGTCGTTAAGTAAGACCTTTGCTTGGCACCGTTCACGTTCCAAGCTAATATGTCTATGATATTTGTATATATCGTGTTTTTGATACTTCATACCCCCAACTCCTCCACTCTCCCTCTCAGACTCCCAGCCATCTCCTTTTTTCGTGTTTGTGTCGTGGCCTATGGCTGATATAGAATTCGCACTCTGACTCGGACTGTCTGTCTGTCTGTCTGTCTGCTGTGTCTGTCTGTCTGTCTGTCTGCCTCTCTCTCTCTCTCTCTCTCTCTCTCTCTCTCTCTCTCTCTCTCTCTCTGTATGCGTGTGCATGTGCGAGTCTGTGTGTGTGTGTGTGTGTGTGTATATATATATATATATATATATATATATATATATATATGTGTGTGTGTGTGTGTGTGTGTGTGTGTGTGTGTGTGTGTGTGTGTGTGTTTGCTTGTGTGCTTGTGTGTGTATGTGCTGTTTTCACCTTCATCGCCTTTCTTGCTCGAAGTGATGTAAGTTTTAAAGGTGTAAATAAAATATTCATATTGCTAAGAGAAAAGGGGTAACTTCTTTGCATTCAGAATTCAACGGTCTTGTTGCAACGCTTCTGGACTTGTGTTACTGGCTAAGTCAAGATGAGAAAGGACAACATCGAGAATGAAAATAAAAGGCATAGCCTGAGAACCCAAGTGTTTGACGTTATTAACGGTAAGGATCAAAATCTTAAGACTTCTATGAAACTGTCATGGGTCGAACAAAGTTACCAATGGTGAAAAAAATAAACCCCAAAGATACGAAAGTGAACTGGTCAATCTATTCAACAAAAGAAGGGAAAAAGCAGGATGGTTCGATCAAGCCTAATAAAACATTGTGAGATGCAAACTCTGTGCTTAAGAATGTGAGGATGAAGCCAAATAGATAGTTTTCCTTCGCTTCAAAAAATAAAAGCATCTGTACCACTAATCGCAATATCTAACCCCCTGCACACGAAAAAGCCTTTATTATGTCATATGTGATTAAATACATGTATTGCGGCAAAGCGATATTAAATGCAAGAGTTATGCTATTTAAAGACATTTTAGTCTACAGTTTGTTTGTTTGTTTGTTTGTTTTCTTTACGTTGTTCCACAAACGGGTTATTGTTATGTATTGTC
>JADBJO010020053.1:0-22500 GCA_016801955.1 Conus betulinus | reverse complement strand
TGCGTCATCCAGTTCAGATGCTGTAATTTCATCATCAATGCCAGTCTGAGCTAGTGTGTTTATTTAACTTGGTCAAATATTTCTTCTTTTTCTCCAAATTTCCTTGATCACTCTGTTCTCACATAATCGTGCTCTTCCGGTACTGGTGCTGAAGGTGGTGATAATTGTGCGTGCGTGCGTGCACGTGTGTGTGTGTGTGTGTGTGTGTGTGTGTGTGTGTGTGTGTGTGTGTGTGTGTGTGTGTGTGTGTGTGTGTGTGTGCGAGCGCGCGAGTCTCCTTATTCTCATCGATCAGCATTAAAAAAGTCCCAAATTCAGTAGCCCTACATGCCCTGTTCTCATGGTGACCTCAGTTTCGATGTCCTCTCCACGTCTGTGGCCTTGGTTTAGTTCCGTCGGGGTCACCGGTATCGGCGAGTCTCTGGAGGGAGAGCTGACTCACGTTCACTCAAGCCGGCTCCGCGACTAATCAATTATTGTTGTCTGTAGGGGGCATAGTGGGTGGTGTCCCTGCGTATGTTGGATCAGAACAGGCACCACTAAACACCACCAAAGTGACTCGGCAGCAGTACAGTGTCTCCTCCGGTGGGTTGCTACCGGACGACTTCACATTGACTGCTCCCTGTATATTGCCGGTGCCGGGGCTGCGATGGGACTGACCGGGCTGTGGCTGTGGACGGGGTGTCGGAATGAGCGGCGAGGGTGCAATGCCTCTGAGGTGGCACAGAGAGATGGGACAGAAAGAAAAGGATACATCAGTTGAATCTATGCGATACCTGCTCGACCTTCCTTTAATGCAGGCAAGACACAAGCTAGAACAAATGAAGCCAAATTTCACAGCACTTGAAAATCCCCAAAACCCACTTCATGCGGTAGTTAAGGAAACAAAAGGCACTGGGCTATGACTTGGAAATCATGAATGTGACACGCAGAAGACAGTAAACAGCTCGTGAATCAGGTATCAGAACCCAAGGAAACAAAGGAATGGGAAAAGTATCCAGTACACTTCAAACAACTCTACCATATTGCCATCGCTCCAGAACTTGGAAGACACTGTCGAGAATGGCCAGAAGGCAAAACCAATACAGAAATTCAGATGCAGGTAGAAGACCTTGGCACAAAGCATGATATTGTTATATACACTGACGGTTCTGTCACCAAAAATAACTCAGGCTGAGAATACACAGAGAAGCAAAATGGCCGAACTATCCAGGAAGACAATTGCGCGCACAGTTTAACAACTTCAAGTCTAACAATGGAGGCAGAAGCAGTGACACAAGCACTCCACTGGCTTTTATCCACAGGCAGTTTCAAACTAAACAAGCTACGATACTGACTGGCTCCATGAACCTATTTCAAAAGTGAGAGTGGAATGGGAAGCCTGTTTGGCATGAACTAATGTGCAACCTTCAATTGGAGAGACTCATATGGATGTACTCTCCTGGACATGCCGAAATTAAAGGAAACGAGAGAGCAAACACACTGGCAAGGTAGCAATAAAAACTCGATTACAGCTTGGCCGATTTGATGTGATAAGAAATCCGAAGAATAACGTAACCAAACAAGATCAAAGACTGCCTTTCAGATCTGTCATCTCTCTAAACATCAAGAGAGAAGTGGCCGCACATTCAGACTTACGGGAAGAGCAACAAACATCACCAACCAAACAAACATTGGAATAATCTCAAGCCCAACATTACAAGGACTCCAAGAGATTGGGGCAAACTCATACTGGGCCTTTCCAGTAACAGACACAAATGATCAAACACATGTCAACTGAGATAAGACTTTGAATCTCTCAGGGCCCCCAGCATATATACTGTAGACGTGTGTGCGCTGATGTGTGTTCATCAGTGGGGTAATGCAGGCATGTTTATTAGAGAGCCCACGGATGCAAGTGTGAAACCCTTGGTGTGTGTGTGTGTGTGTGTGTGTGTGTGTGTGTGTGTGTGTGTGTGTGTGTGTGTGAGTGAGTGAGTGAGTGAGTGAGTGTGTGTGTATGTGTGTGTGTGTGTGTGTGTGTGTGTGTGTGTGTGTGTGTGTGTTCTTTGTTATTATATATATATATATATATATATATATATATACATCTATATGTATCTGTGTGTGTGTGTGTGTGTGTGTGTGTGTGTGTGTGTGTGTGTGTGTGTGTGTGTGTGTGTCTGCAAATGCTTGTGTGCGTGTATCAGGGTTAAAAGATGGTTTTCTGTGGATAATGCATCTGAAAGTCAGATTTCACCTATCACAAATCTAGGCCGGACCCTTCCAGGCCATAATGAGGATGGAGGCTATCTGGGGATATCTGATTCAGTGCTTGATTTGCCTGATTAGATGTTGAGGCAATGGCCTGTGAACGTTGTCCATTTAAATGCCAGACTCACGCAAAGCCAGACTGCTTTCACATTCATCCCTTATGGTTAGTTAAAGTTTGTCTGTCTACAAGCCAGACTTCCTCAAAACCAGAAGACAGTCACACTACCACAAACACGATAATTACACTAAATCTGTTTACTTTGATTTACTGAATTACTCTATTAACTTTTCATACATTTTTGGTTTCTATATCTTTGGTTATTTATTCATCTATTAGTTCATTTATTTATATATTTGCTTAATTATTTACTTGTGTATTTTTTTCATTTATTTCTTTATTTACAATCTTGTTTGCTGTGGTTTCATGCTGATGTAGTGTACCGTTTAGTGGTGTAATACTTGTATTGATATCCCTATTGTAACTGGGAGGAAAACATGGAATATCAAATAGGTGTACACAAAATCTTAGTATCGGATCAAGTCTAAAACTTTTCCACAACAGCAACTGTACACTCTGTCCGTCGGGTTTCTTCAACACGTATGTGTTACCCAAAGCTTTATACCAGACACGCTCGACCACAAGGAGTATGCTTCGAATGTTTAATTAATGTGTGACGTTGCAGAAATCTTTCATTGTGATATTCATACTGAATTTAACGTGTTTTTCAACTCCGCGATTAAATAATTTAGACCAGGGCTAGTATGCATGAAGAACTTAACAACTTATTCAAGAATAACCTACCTGTGAGAAGTTGAAGTTGGTGACTATCAATTGTGGCGAAATCAGCACAACAGACGTTTGATCAGTTGAAAGCCTAAAGCAGGCTTACCCAGGCCAGTTTCACACCCTTGGTGACTTCCAGGATCCAGCCCAGCTATACACCAAACCAGGAACAGAACCCTCCATCGATCCCCCAAGAAATGCTCTGTGCACCTTGAAGAACAGCTAAAAGCAGAGCTGGAGAAAATGGTTGAGCAGGCAGTCATCCATAAGGTCAAAGAGCCCTCAGAGTGGTGCTCAAGCCTAACCTACTCAGTAAAAAAAAAAGACGGCTCTCTCCACATCTGTGTTGATCCCCAGAAGCTTAATGCAGCCTCGAAGCAATATCCCCACAACATTCCTACGCTGGGGGAGATCAACCCCAAGTTTGCTGGATTGTCAGCATTCAGCGAGATGGACGCCAAGGCAGGGTATTGGTCAGTCCACCTCGACAAGCACAACCAACTGCTGACAACGTTTCGAACGCCCTTTGGTCGTTATTGCTGGAAACGACTCCCCTTCGGACTGCACATATCACAAGAAATCTTCCAGGCAAGAATGGTTGAGATACTGGAAGACCTTTCAGGCGTGGCTGGCATCACAGATGATGTATGCATGCGTGGCAAGGATGTGCAGGATCTAGGAGCATGACGACAACCTCAGGCGCCTGATGGAAAGAGCCAAGCAGTGTGGGCTCGTCTTCAATTCAGAAAAATGCTACATACGCAAAGACGAGAGCTCCTTCTTAGGGAATATATACTCATGTGACGGGATTCGCCCAGATCCAGCCAAAATCCAAGGCATCCAGAGCATGCCAATACCAGAGAACAAAGAAGACCCACAGAGATTCTTTGGCATGATGACATATCTGTCGACGTTCATCTCAAACTTCAGCAAGGAGGAGTCGCAACCGTTTAGGGAGCTGTATAAAAAAGACGTCCCATTCATCATGTCAGAAGACCTCATCTGCTGCTTCAACAATTTCAAGAAGCTGGTATCATCAACCACATACCTCAAGTTCTTTGACTCAAAGAGATGGACAGTGCTGGAGGTCGACAGTTCGATTAAGGGACTGGGCGCAGCCATCATTCAGGATGGATACCCGGTTGCCTTCACATCCAGGTCACTTGACTCCACACAGAGCATTTACCCAAACATCGACCGTGAGATGTGCTGGCTGTGGTCTTTCGAATTACACGATTCCACACATACCTCTACAGGAGGCTGTTCAAGGTGACCACGGATCACAAACACTTTGAGATGATTGTGCAGAAGCCTCTCCTCAAAACCCCACCACGTCTCCAGCACATGCTACAAAAGATCCAGAGGTATGACTACGAGGTGGAGTACCACAGCGGGAAATACATGACCCTCGCAGACACACTGTCCAGACTTCTGTCCCAGATGAACAAGACATCCATTGACCTCGACCTCCGTGTGGACGGCTTAGACCTCTCTGAGGATGAGATTGGCTTCTATCAGTACAACTTCATCAGCTTCACACCCAAGAAGCAGTATCAGCTGAGCTAAGCCACAAGACTGAACAGCCTAATAGAGACCATAGTTCATGGGTGGCTGGACGACATCAAAGCACTTCCGACTGACGTCAGACCATACTAGCCATTCAGAGACAAGCTCGCAATCCAGGATGGAATCATCTTCAAAGGACAGGAAGACATCATACCCGAGGCTCTCCGGCAGGACGTGCTGAGGCAACTCCATCAATCTCACCAAGGCCTCGAGAATACGCAAGTCCTGGCCAAAGAATGCGCATACTGGCCAAACATCTCCAGAGACATTGAGCAAGCAGTCAGGTCATGTGCAACATGCCAGGAATTCGCGAGCACAAACCACCGTGAGCCCCTTCTCCCCATGACATTCCCAACAGCCCTTGGAGAAAACTAGGAACAGACCTGTATGAGATCAAAGGCCACAACTTCCTCCTGATTGCGGACTACTTCTCAAAGTATAACATTGTGACCCAGATGAGAACCACGTCCAGCCAAGCCGTCGCGGAAGAAGTGGAGAGGGCCATCGCCATGTTCGGCCAACCTGACCAGATCGTTAGCGACAACGGGCCACAGTACCAAGGACAACCCTTCAAGGCGCTCATGGACAAATACGGCATGGAGCACGTCACCTCGTCCCCCAGAACGGCTTCATTGAGCGCCAGGTGCAAATGGTCAAAAAGACCATCAAGAAATGTGATAGGGAAGGAAAAGGTTTTCCAGCTTGCCATGCTCAACCTCCGAGCCACCCCTGTGGACTCCAAGCTCCCATCCCCTGCTGAAATGCTTTTCGGCGGTCCCCTAGCCACCCTCCTGCCCTCGCGGGTAGCGCCACGCACAGAGTATCAACAGTCCAAGCTACAGCGGAACAAGAGGCGACAGACTATGAAAGTCAATTATGACAAACCTGCCTCCAGTGACCTGCCCCCACTCTACCCAGGACAGGACATTCGCATTTTGAACAAGGAGACCAAAAGATGGAACCAGGACAGGTGGTGAACAAGACCTCCACTCCCAGGTCGTACAACGTCAGAACGTACATGGGCAGCACGGTCCGCTGGAACAGGATCGACATGCGAGAGCGCGTCAGGGGAATAGAAAGTACCAGCACGTCTGGGGCACGAGACGCACTGACACAGCGAGAGGCCAGCGGACGAAAGGAGATACCGGTTCTGGACAAATCCAAGTTGGCAGGCAGTCAGAGTTTCCCCACTCCCCAAGTGCCCCTGGACAATCAGATACTCGCAGCACAGAGCCTTCTCTCATGCCGCACCACGTGATCTGGCAGGTAAGTGAGAAAGCCCCCTGATATACAGGGAAGAGTGACACAGACTGTTCAAACACACACACACACACACACACACACACACACACACAGTACCGAAACAAGGAAACTGTTTTGCTTTTCGTTTTCTTTATTTCTTACATGCACAGGTTATGTGCTAGTTCAGTAACAATGAGTTCAAGAACAAAATTATTTCATTTTGAGTTTGATCGTGTCAATATTATTAAAATTAGATCCTCTGCTGAAAGAAGGAGGGCCGGGGATGTTATACATGGTACGAAACTGTGTTATAGGAAAGTGCTCCCACGATAATGCTACTGTTTTATTTCTCCCTAAATTTGACACACACACACACACACACACACACACACACACACACACACACACACACACACACACTTGCTAACTGGGTGAGGATTAATTTGTTACATGCATACAAATCTATCACCCTCATGTGATTGCCACATCTGTATGTAGAAATGTTCAAGCAAATCTTTCAAAATTAAGATCTTATCCTGCCATTGTTCGAGTCAAGCATCACATTTTATATCATCATCAAAGTCAGATATGTGATTTGCTAAACTTTGGATTCCTGTAGCAATTACAGGAAACTACAGTCTGAAGTCAAGCAGTGAGTCTGTTTTGTCATGATGGTAAATGTGAATGCAGATTAACAGTCACTCTTCACCTCTGTACCATCCACCCAATTCCCTCACTAAATGTACCATGTATCTTTAAGTGTATTAGCCCTCCCCTCCCCTTTTTCCCCTCCCTCCCCTGATCTATGGAAAAAAAACAATTAACACTATGCATCATGCGAGTGCTAGCTACCATGTATGTCTGCCTTAAAAAAATTGATAACAAAACGCTTTTTGAGTTGCCCTTTCATGAGAGACCATGTTACCATAATACGTCTTCTTATTTGGCCCTATATGCTTTAAATTTTGTATGCATGTTGGTATAGATAAGATGCTAGTAAAAAAAAAAATCACTCCGCAATTGTCAAGAATATTTCTTCTCTGTCTTCTAGGTGCAACATCAACACGGGCCATAGGGCTGAGGGCTCATCTTGTGGTGAAGGGGAAACGTACAGGCAGCAGACACAAAGGCAGCAGACACACTGGCAGCAGACACACAGCAGTAGACACAGGCAGCAGATGCACAGGCAGCAGACACACTGGCAGAAGCCACACAGGCAGCAGACACAGGCAGCAGACACAGGCAGCAGGCACACAGGCAGGAGACACACTGGCAGCAGACACGCTGGCAGCTGACACAGGCAGTAGACACACAGGCAGCAGGCACACTGGCAGCAGACACACTGGCAGCAGACACGCTGGCAGCCGACACAGGCAGCAGACACGCTGGCAGCAGACACGCTGGCAGCAGACACAGGCAGCAGACACGCTGGCAGCAGACACAGGCAGCAGACACACAGGCAGCAGACACAGGCAGCAGACACACAGGCAGCAGACACACAGGCAGCAAACATGCTGGCAGCAGACACACAGGCAGCAGACACAGGCAGCAGACACACAGGCAGCGGACACTCTGGCAGCAGACACAGGCAGCAAACATGCTGGCAGCAGACATACAGGCAGCAGACACAGGCAGCAGACACACAGGCAGCAGACACTCTGGCAGCAGACACAGGCAGCAGACACAGGCAGCAGACACACAGGCAGCAGACACTCTGGCAGCAGACACAGGCAGCAAACATGCTGGCAGCAGACACAGGCAGCAGACACAGGCAGCAGACACACAGGCAGCAGACACACAGGCAGCAGACACTCTGGCAGCAGACACAGGCAGCAAACATGCTGGCAGCAGACACAGGCAGCAGACACAGGCAGCAGACACACAGGCAGCAGACACACTGGCAGCAGACACGCTGGCAGCAGAGATGCTGGCAGCCGAGTGGTTGAAGACGAGTTGGAAGAGGACCTTTTCAAACTGTGTTTTGAGTGCTGAAATGAAAAAGAGCAACGCCTTGTTAGATATGATGAAAGAAAGAGAGAGAGATGAGAGAAAAGGAGAAACATGAGATGGAGAGAGAGAGAGAGAGAGAGAGAGAGAGAGAGAGAGAGAGAGAGAGAGAGAGAGAGAGAGAGAGAGAAGGAAAAACATGAGATGGACAAAGAGAGAGAGAGAGAGAGAGAGAGAGAGAGATGAGGAAAAAGTGAGAAACATGAGATGGGAAAAAGAAGTATGTGAGAGAAGCAGAGGAGAGCAAGGCATGGAGTAAATTCTGTGTAGACAATTGTCAGAAAAAAATGGACACAAACAAAATGAAGATGACATGGAACATGTGAACTCTTGGTTCGGACTTGAAGAAACCTTTGTGTTAATAAGTTGGTGATGAGATGGATCTTATTACAATATTGACAGCACAGTTTCCATGATGTTAGTTGTGGGAGAGGGTATGGAGTGTCACAGTGTTTGAAATATGAATCTAATGTTGATGGTGTGCATTTCAGCCCTGCATTTGGATATTGGAGACCAGACAGAAAAAGGAAGGAAAATGTAAATATGAAAGGCTATTAGGTATGTCTGTGTGAACAAAATGTTGAAGATGTAGTGTTCAGATAAATTTAACATAACATATGCACTTTTTCTCTCATTTAAACAGTAGAACATTTTGTTGCTCTCAACGTTTGTAAGCTTCTCTTTAAATAACGCCTTCAGCCCTCTGTATGGTATTTGTCGATAGGTGGATCTTCAAAACAGACACGCAAGCCACTTAGCCACTGACAATGCTTGGGTTATTGAACAGCAGAACTGGCCACTCAGACTGTTCCATATCTTTTGATCTCCCTTGCATCCCTGAATGGATCCTCAAGCACAGGCTAAAATGATTGCCCCCTACATTTTACACTGTTTGCATGTTTTTTAGTTTTACAGCAACTTTTTTCCTCTCCACACTTTCGTTTTCTTTCCTTTAATTACTCTTTGCTGGCTGCTTTGAGGGCGCTGTTGGATTCTGTTTTGAACCCTGGTGGCGAGCACACCACATAATTATCAACTGTGGTGTGTTTGTATTTGACGCCAAGAGCACACAGATGAAATCAGCCGTGTTTTCTGATGAGCAGGCGATAATAATGTATGTGACTTCAAAAGGATTACAAAGAGATGTTCTCATGTAACAAGTGAAGGACTTTATATTCAAAATACAGGTTCTTGATTTGATGACCTTAATTTGATGATGTTCAAAATTTTTGTGAGTTTAAACTTTTGCAAATAACTATAATAATGGAAGAATTGTTAGTTTGCACTCCCCCCGCCCTTATTTAATTGTTCAGCAAGTGACTTGCTTATTGTAATGTAATACTTGCTTTCACATGAAGTGAATGTCTAATATTTGCGCTGCATCAGTAGCACACTCACCGTTGTCAGAGTCTTGCCACGACCGTCAAAGCAAATTCCGCAAACGCGCGCAGTCAGTCACTCCTTTCACCCAAGGCGCATCGAATAAATACACCACACTAAGGTGTTTTTTTTTCTTTCTCTCCTTCTACGTGACAACAAATATAATTAATACATACAATGCTCAAATCAACTTATATCTCCCACCTCCTCTCCAGTTGGCGAGGAAACATAAACACACATCCTATCCATCAAGGAGGTACTACCTGGTACTGTTTCCCCTTTAATTGAAACATTCATAAAAACATGGGGGTTATGTCACCATCCATCATCATCACCGTATTTATACTATATTCCATCATCTTCTAACCTCAGCACAAAAGATCAATCGAACCACGGTTCACAAACAGTTGAGGGTTACACTAGAGTATAACATTATTGGGGAATGCGCCAGTCATTCTTCATCAACACAAGAGAATGTGCCAAAGACATTCTTCATCCACATGAATCCTCCTCCTTGAGGAAAGCTACTGCAGACGAGGTCTGCCCCCCATCCCAGGCTGGGGTCAGGTCCGGCACCTCTGCCACCTTCAATCACTCCCACCCGTGGCCCGGCGTGAGACAGGCAACCTCAACGACGTATCAGCCTTGCTTCGGTCTTCAATCGCTGTAAACAAACGGACCATACGACTTCCCCGGCTGGCGTAGAGCAAGTGATTATAACATTTTCTAGCAAAGTTAAATGACGCGCGCAGTGCTCCCAAGCAGTACTCACCCCGGGCCACTATCCAACAAAACGACGCCGTGCAATCACATGATCGTTTTTCCTCTCAATACCCCAATACCGCTGACGTTCAATCTTAAAACACATTACAACATGTACACACGACACCTTCACATATCCTGTGCACATGACAAGCACTCTGTGCTCATTCATTTCGTGCAGGGTTATCATTGTCTTCATCTTCCTACTTTTCATGATCAGGTGGGTTTTTTAAGTTCCGTGATGTGGCCTGATTGTGCAGCATCACGCAGACTGATTATTTTACAGGCTTTGGGTGGATCTACACGAAGTTGTCTCAAACAGTTCCACTTTAAAACACCAATGGCCCATACTACCACTGTTGTGGCAGAAGTGGAAACGCATTTCTCCTTGTGAGTGGGGACTGGTGTCATGAGCCATTCTGTTTGCATGTAGCCACCGTCTCCCAGAAGGAAGCCTGTCAACGGTGTCTGTTTCCCCCTAGTATGCAAGACGAAATGAAGAGAGTAGTTTGAAATGCATCTGTTAATTACATGACAGCCTCATAACATGCTAAATTAAATATATAGTCAGACGCAATATACACACACGCATGCCACCTAGAACTGCATGTAACTAAGGAGAAAAAAGGGGGGTGAGGTGTGGTGTGTGTGTGTGTCTGAAGAAATCCGTAAATATTACGTAATACTTTCCATGTTAAGAGTTAAGCATCAACACTAATTATATATGGAGAGGGAAAGACTGCCTTTGCCACGCCAAGCCATGGTACTGCAATGGGACCCTGCCATGATTGTGACTTTGTTGATGTCTTCATGGGCAGCTTAGACAATAAACTCATGCAGGATTGCTCAGTCCCTTTGCTTTCCTCTCTGGCTGAACATGAACGGCGCAAAAACAGCTTAAATGCCTAGTTTGGAGCAGGTATCAAGATGATGGTATCACTATTCTTCCCAACAGTGAGGACTGGGAATACTGCAAACGCCTGGATGATCTGAATCCGCCAAATATTAAGTGACTGTAAAATTTGACAGACAAGTAGAATATCTGGATATGAAACTTTCAATAGTTGATGGTGTCATAAAGACAGATGTCTTTTTTCCAAACATTGCCATAGTTACATTCCAAAGAACAGTTGTCACCCTCCTTCAGTGTTCAAGGGTCTTTTAACAGGTGCTGGCGCCCAGGCTGAGAATGTTATGCAGCTAAAAATGACAGACTGCAAGACAGACTCAGAGAGTATGCCAAATATTTTACAATCACTAGTTGGAAATTTGAGGCAGCACTTGAACAACCCATAAGGGGAGCTAATAGAGACTGAGGTGTTCTCATCAGGCGAGAGATACAACCCAAACCCAAGAAATTGGCTTGGGTCACTCAGTATGATCCAAGGTTACCATCTAAAAGACAAATCATTAAACAAAATTTACACATCCTGTATTCCAATCCAAAAACAGGACCATTTTCCCTGAAGAAATGCTCATTGGTGCTGATAGGAGAAGACGCAACTTGTTAGAAATGTACAGACCTACAGTACCACGTCGCCATCCTCTCCATGGACCCTTGAACAGACCTGGATTTTTTTGTATACTTTGCATATTCCAGTGACATGGTATGTTGGCTCTACCAAGGACCCTCAAAAGAAGGTGGGCCAATCATAAATCAGACTGCAACAAGAAAATGACCCAGCGATGTGGGGTTGCCAGACACCTCGCCCAGACTGAGTACCCTGAAGATAAGGCTCTGCCCTTTCTTTCCATCCATCCCATCGAAACAAGTTGCATCTGAAGACAAACTCCTAGTTAGGGAGACTTACTGGCAGGTCAATTTGGGGACTGTCTTTAAGGGTCTCAACTCCCATACAGAACTCAACAGCATGCACAGAATATGTGTGTGTGTGTGTGTGTGTGTGTGTGTGTGTGTGTGTGTGTGTGTGTGTGTGTGTGTGTGAGAGAGAGAGAGAGAGAGAGAGAGAGAGAGAGAGAGAGAGAGAGAGAGAGAGAGTGAATGGTATACAAATACCTGCAAAGACAAAACAGGAAAAGTTGTGTTTAAAGCCCACAGACTTAACAGTGTAACTGAACACATGTCCTCTTCACTGTACTACAAGGAAATGATCAATAAAAACAGTGATATAGAGGTCAGTCTGCATGTATGTTTGCAGTCGTTTAATCATAGTGCATTACACACGACATTTACACTACAGGCATACGGTTTTGTACAGACATATTTCTTGCTTTCATTCATCAAACTATACAGAAATGGACACATTCAACAGCCTACAATATGCACACACTGAATATCATTCACATTATATATGCGCACTATCTAAACTACCAATCTGTATAGCCTCAGTCGGTAACAAATTTGTTCATTCAATCTGATTTTCACTCTGTCAAACTAAAACACACTCTTCCACAAATGCCCAATGACGCATTTTAATTATTCCTTACCACTCCGCATACCTCCTATATAACTTTAAAGACAAAAGCAAGCAAGCAAGCAAACACACACACACACACACACACACACACACACACACACACACACACACACCTCTGTGTCTTTTTTACTCTTACCTGCACATTGATGGAGTGGAAATTCTTTCTGTTCACATATTCTCGCTCCGGGTAGTCGTCCCCAATGGGTACCTGGATTCTCATGTGAGTGCCGTCAATGGCACCGATGGCGCTGGAGAGTCCGTTCCTTCCTTTAAAAAAAATGTTTTTGTGCGTTCAGGTTCTTCGCTGCGTTGGCTGAACAACCCAGTCCGGCACTGTCCGATACAGCATATCAGTCACCCGTTTTATGGCCCGGCACACAGTTGACTAACTAATGCACGTCGATTAGATCCCCACGGATGTCTTGGAACGTGCCATTCGCATAAAATCTCAGCGTTGTCATCACTTGTAACAATGGTGGAAGAGCTCCAAGTCTATTCGCAACTTCAATGTCGGCTGCAATTTCAGCTGTGATTTCCACAATGTCATTTCTCCGAAATCTAAACTTTTAATATAGTTCTACGTCATCAAATTTTTCAAAATGGTGCGTCCTGTCTCTGAAAATCCTATTTCTGCGCAGATTTTGTCTATTTTCCGTCGATAAAAGATTATGGCCGCCATTTTTGTTCCGTGTTTGCGATCCTATTCGGGCTGGAAAAGACCACATAAAGTTATTCCCAGATAGCGTTTTAGGAATAGCCTATTCGGCTTCATGCATGCCAATTTCTGCCCCTATTCTTTTCAAACATTAGGTACTGCCCGCTAATCCCAAATAAGCTCTGTCATGCATACCAGCCCAGGGAGGGATTCAAAGTAGTAATTTGTCCGATAACGAGATGAATAGCTTTCTTTTGTGATGTACATTAACGTAACCTTTTTTCATTAAATGAAACGCCTTTTGGAATGCAGAAGGGTTTAATTTTATGTCTGATCGTACATTCCACGTAAAACGTCTACCTTTCATTCTCGTTTTGATTGTGAGAATGGCTTTTCGCTTGCTCCAAAAAAATGTTTGATAAATTTATCCTTAACAAAATGCGCCTACATCGTTGTGTGTGATTACTTGAACAGCGAAACATTACATACTTAACAAGATTATTCTGGCTGTGATATAATAAATTTTCAACACAGAAGTTATTCAGATTCTTTAGTAGAGCTGAGGATTTGTATTTTATATTATAATAGAACATTTTCTTTTGATCATGTTCACTATTTTACTTTTGTGTATTGTGAGCGATGTTTGTAAAGGCAGAGTGCAGCATCACTATGCATATACATCAGACTGGATGTATTTTGGCTGACTTTGTCGTTATGTTCAAATGAATTTTTGTCACTTGTTTATGTCTACAGAGCATTGTTCATATGGATCAATTACATGTTGTCCTTCAGATGACTTTTTTCAAATGTGAATAAAATTCTGTGTGATAACAAAGAAGTAAAAAAACTTGCAAATTACAGAAAATCATGTTTTGAAAGATGTAAATGCACCTTAATTTATTTTTTGTTATAGTCTGTGTAGTCAAGCAATGCAGAAAACGTCGATGTTACAACGAATTAATAACAGTTGATCTGAATAGGTCTGCTGATGAATTTAAATAATATTTAAAAGAATGCACTTTGCGCATGATGCGTAAAACACCTTTGGGGATAAGTGGATGATCAAGTAGTAGTTGTTACGCCCAAGAGTATAAAAACAATCAGAAAGAAGTTGTCAAACTATTCAGAATTGGCCCTCACTTATGCAAGGTTGGAGATTATCCTGAATATTTGACTACCTGCAAGAGTATGGGAATCCATTAAAGCGAAAAAGAGAACAGTTTACTGTTAAATTGCTTGAAAAAAAAATGCAACAACTACGAAGACTCAGAAACAGGTTGGGATACACCATCTACATAATCTCTAGCGAAAGAAAGAAGATTAGAAATGATATATCATGACATGATATCCATGGATGCATGGCTGCACCATTTTAGATTTGTATTACAAGGAGATGTCATCAACACTGATGAGTAATTTACTACAAGACAATGCCATTAACAATAATGTGAAACATACGATTTCCAAACAGGAGATGATTTTAGGTTTTAGAAATGTTCAAAAAAGAACGGAATTCAGTAGACCAGATGGCAATGTCAGTGGACTAATGCTGACCATAAACTCAAGTACCCCCAATTTCTAATTTTTCTTAGTCGTTGACTTCAGTGAAAATTGATAGTACCAGCACAGTTCTTGTCGGCATTCGAGGCGATTAGGTCGTCGATCAACTTTTCAAAAATGATACAAGTAAAGACACTTAAAAAGAATCTATATCTCTCAAAGCCATCTGAAACTGAAAGTTCAGACATATGATAAAGACCTCTGGCAAGATGACTGGGACACCTAGTTGGATAACGCTTTCAAATTCGTCCAGACCTTGAACAGTTTGTACCATATGCTACTAGTGGGAGTGCAGAACAACTTTTTTTGCTATTTGAACACAGGCCCCTCCTTTTACACCTACTCGTATCTTTGAAATGATGAGGAATCTCCATGGTGCATTCCATTGTGACGTATCACTCACTATGAAACATGTTCTGATTGAGCTTTGGGACGTATTTTATGTCGTCTTGAACACTTTCCATGAAAAAAAAATGTTGAAAGGGGGTGATGTGATGTTTGAGGTCCTGAAGGTGAAAAACATTTTCATCTATTTTAGATTATGGAATACAGGCTTCTAAAGTAGTTTTGGTGCGTTTTGGGGTAATTGTTTGTGTGTCATTAATTTTCCTTTATATTTTACATCTGTTTATGGAACTGACTGTGACATGATGACAGCCCCGATACGGCCCTTTGTGGCCAGCTGGGCTGTAGATAATATTAATAAAGAATACTTATATAGCGGCTACTCTCGGCTAGAGACCAGGCTCCGAGTGCTTTACAATCCACACTAGTTTACACAATGGGCTGCCTACCTGGATAGTGCCGACTGAAGAGCTGCCAGCTGGCGCTTCATTCAGTCGTTTCCCGTGACATCCAGTCAGTATCATTCAATATCGTTCACTCAATTTTCTTACTTCATTCATTCTTTTTCCATTTCTTATGCAGGATTCATGCTATGTGTAACGTGTCATCCATACCAACGGCCAATTGGCCAACTCTTCCGAAAGTTGGTGATGGGATTTTACATGTGTGCAAGATGTTATGCGTGCGTTCATACACGGAACCTCGGTTTATAGTCTCATTTGAAGGACTGTAAGGGAAATGGAGTCAGAACCAATGTTAACTCCGAGGGAAAAATCCACCTGTACCGAAACGGCCCGGCAGAGATTGGAACCCGCAACCCCAGGATCGCCAAGATTACGAGTCCGGCGCTCTACAACTGAGCTATTCCGGTGATGACGTGAATTCAACATGGTGAGAGCTGGACTAAGTGAATGTGACCTTTCCCTTGACGTCAAAGCTGATGTAAAGCACTTACTGGGATGGGTAATTAAAAAGGAATGTCTTTCACCTCTGTTTCCTCTGATTCAGCTGTCTTGACTCTGCCACAACAGGTTGAAGGAAGCTAACACCAAAGTTTGTGACGTCTCTTGATAGTGTTTCAGTGGATTGAATAATTTGTTTAATAGTCAAAGCTTGTTTGATGAAACCCTTTTTAGGAGGAAAGCGCACTGACTGCGCTGCTGCAGAAAAGGCAGTTGTGGGTGAGTGAAATGTGTGGTTGAGCGTACAATAGATCTGGTAGTGACTGTTGATTCAGTCAATATTAGGTAGTCAAGATTTTGGTGGACAAACTAGTTTATTGCTCCTTTCGTTTTCTCATACATGTTTTGATTGTTGGTTGAATTAGAATAGCAGGCATTCGCTCCCATTTGGGTGTGGAATAGCATCAACATTAAAAGTTTCGTGTGTTTATGAAATCCTGAATTAAAACGTTTGAACAGCTCTCAAAAGTTAGAGTGACATGGTGCACTGTTGATACATGCTAGGCGAACAACGTCTTAAATCTATCGAGAATTTTCACATACTTACAGTGATAAGAAATATGATCAAAAGTGGTATAACACTGTACTGTTGCAAGTGTAACTAACCTCCGTATTTATAGGCTGTACTTCCAGACAAATGGAAGCACCATATCCGTTCAGATGTAATTCAAAGAAAAAAGAAGGCTGATAACTTTAAAAAAATCAGTTTCAGTCTTTCTCCGCTCTGACAGTTCTGCAATAAATCTCAAAACTAAATGTCTGTGATTCTAACATTTGAATAAAATGATTGATAACGTACTCTCGGTTTGATTTAAGATCTTGATAGGTGAAAGGACGCGGTGCGCAACAAGATGGCGGAAAGAAAGCAAGGTATGATGTGAGCTCTTGAACGAAATCAGGGTTTCTACTTGTAAAAGGGTCTAAGCAGTTTTTCTAGTAAACGAAAGTAGACGGCAAACATTAGTAAAAGCGATTTAGGACAAGAATGGTGGAACTGGCCGAGTGGAGAGCCAGGATAGGCCTTTTCGGTGGATCAACTAAACTGAAAATACGTAGGGAAAATGGCGACCGATCGAAAGTGTTGGGAGTGAGGGAGAGATTCTGTTGGGATGCATCGGACTGTGTTACTTTGCGCTGATGATCGGATGTGCACTAGAGATGACTACTACTGTCGCGTTTGGCCGGTACACAGTTGGCGCCGATTATCAGAAAACAGTCCCCTCTGGTACTTCGGTTGGTCTTCGAAACGAAAACGAAAACACGCACGATATGATGACGTCATGGATTGACATAAACAACATGCTGTTACGCTGGTTAACGACAACACAAGTGTACGAAGGGGGCAGACCGAGAGCGATTATGTATGTGTTGGGGACAATTCTGTTGATGGTGAACCTCTCTTATCTACAGAAAAGATTACTGCTGAGCAACGATGTAGAACGGAATCCCGGACCGAATTCTAGCCCGAATAGCAGCAACATCAACGAGAAGATAGAAGAAGAGGCTCAGAAGATACAACGCAACCTAGAGAACCCAAATTCAATAATATGGAATCACAAATGGCACAGATATACTCGCATTTATCAGAACCTCACTGACACTCAGAAAGCGCTCTCCAATTCATTCAGCACCCAGACAGACACGATAAAAAGAATGGATAAAAAAACAAACACAAATGGCTGACACACTTACTCAACTACACAAAGAACTGGCAGAAACTAAATTAAACACACAGAGAAATATGGTAGCAGTGGAGCAGTTAGGAAGAAAACTGGAGCACACCTGGGATAAACTGGATAGCATCGATGATGAATTGGATAGGCTAGAAAGTTTTTCCAGGAGGAACAATGTGAAGTTATTTGGTATAAAGGAAACCATAGGTGAGGACTGTGAAAAACTAGTGAAAGAGTTACTGCAAACATATATGCCGGATGAGGAATGGGGCTGAAGATGTTGTAGAGAGGGCCCATAGACTGGGAAGACACAATACAGCAAGCCACAATCCGCGGCCCATAATAGTAAAACTGTTGAGATGGAAAGATGCAATTAGGATAATGCAGAACACTGAAGCAAGAGAGAGGATGATGAGAAAAATGGAATTAGGGTGGCCCAAGACAGAACAAGGAGGCAGGCAGCTGCCTTGAAAAGTCTGAGAGAAGAAGGCAAAACAGGGTATATCTACAGGGGAAAGGTGCACATCAAAGGACAATCCAGAACAGCGTTTGTGCCCTATGGAGCTTTCGGACCACAGCAGGGAAGACAGGAGGGGAGAGCACACTTCCAGGAATCAACAAGGGTTGGAAAGAGGAACGAGAACGAGGTGGAACCAGACCGAGAGACAGGCCGATGGGGGGGGGGATGAAGAAAAGGAGACCAGAGACTGGGATAAATGAGTGGAGAAGGGAGAGAGAGAGGATGAGAGAGGGATGGCGTGGGAGAGAGGTGGAGAGTGAGAGGGAAAGGATGGGTGAGAGAGACAGACAGAGAGTGTAAGAGAGAGAGCAAAGAAGATGGAGGGAAGAATGGAAAGAGAAAGACAGGAAAGAGAGAGTGTGCAAGAGCGGAACTGTAAGGGAATGGATGGAGAGAATGAGGAATCTGTCAGAAAGAAGGCTGGAGGAGAAAGAAGAAACTCTGGAGGTGAAGAGGAAAGTGGAAGTGAGTCTGACATGCTGTTGGTTTGGAATGAAATTGTTACGGAATTGGGAGGGTCTCTTTCAGATGAAGAGCAGGAGTTGGAAGATGAAATATACAGATGAAGAAAAAGAGGGGAAGGAAAAATGGAGGGAAAAGAGATGGTCAGTAGGGATGAGAGAGAGAGCGGGTCAGATAAAGAAAGGGTGACAGATATGAGTGATGAACAGAAGAATGAAAAAAAAGGATGATAGGCCAATAGAGGGGGACAAAGACAAAATGAAAACACGCACAGCAAGCAAACACACATTAAGATCCAACACAAGCAGCACAAAGTTGGCCAATAAACAAGTACAGAACACCAAGCTAATACACACAGGAAGGACAAAAAAAGACAAAAAATGAGGGGGGACGGCCAAGGCCATTCACAAATTATACAAGGTCATAATGAAGTAGAGGATAAAAATAAGAAAATTTTCCTTCATGTGTTGGAATGTTGAAGGTTTGCTGGAGAAACTGTCAGATCCTGATTTTTTTGAATTCATAACTGCCTTTGACATCTGTTGTTTATCTGAGACATTCACTCTAAAACATTTTGATTTTGAGACAAAGTTGCAGGAATTTTTACATCTTCATTGTCCTGCCAGAAGAAAATATACTAGAATGGGCAGACCTTCTGGCTGGCGGAGTGATAATGCTGATCAAGAAGGAGCTATCCGGGTACGTTCAGTTGATCAATACTAATATAGAAAATGTATTATGTGTGAAGCTACAAAAAAAACCTGTTACAAGGCGATAAAGATGTACTTTTTCTTGGTGTGTATGTACATCCGGTTGACAGTCGTTTTTATGCAGACAAGGATTATGATTGTACCATAGAAATGATAGAACAATACATTTGTACACAAATTGAGCAAGGGAATGAATATTCATATATTATAGGAGGAGATTTAAATGCTCGTATTGGGGAATGGGGACTACATATTGCGGATGAAAATGATATATTTCGACAGAGAACAGAATGTGTGTGCACGTAAGTCAAAGGATAATATCATCAATGGATTCGGAAAAAGGCTTATCGAACTTTGTGCAAGTTTTAATTTAACTCCCCTGAAATGGCTTAAATATGAAAAACTTTGACAGTGCATTCACATTCTTCTCGGAAAGGGGAAATAGTGCCATAGATTTCTATGTATGCTCCATAGAATTAATTGAAAATGTTGACAGCTGTATAGTGGATGAAAGAATCGAGTCTCACCATATGCCAATTAGAATGGGAGCTTCTGAGCACAGTACAGGATACCCAGAGAATGATAAACAAAAGAGAACATTTACTAAGAAAATCAAGTGGGACCCAGTCAAAGCACAAGTTTACATAAATTTCATGGAATCAGTAAGAGCACAAGCAATATTAGAACAAATTAAGGAGGAAATTGATCAAGATATAGATAAAAGTATAGAAAAATCAATCAATTACTAAAGAATGCTGGAGAATGTATGAGTAAAACAACTAGTTCAGGAGGGGACTGTAAACTTACAAATGGATGGTATGATAAAGTATGCAAGATGGAAAAGAAAAAAACAAGACACAGCGCTGTGTATACTTAACTAAATAGATAAAAATAAAAAACCCTATTAAATATGAAGAAAAGAATGGTAGCATATAATAGTAAACGAAGTTCTTATCAAAAAATGATCAGAGGAAAGAAAAAACAATACAGGGAACAGATATATGATACACTTATGCAAAATCAGAAGGATAGCCAGAAATTCTGGAGTACAATAAAAAAAAAAAATTAGATTAGAAGAAAGAAAAATAAATTACCAGTTATTACATCTGAACAATGGAAAGAACATTTTGAAAGCATATTGCATCCCCAAATAACAGAAAGGCAAGAAGATATTGAAAGAGAACAGCAAGTGAATATTGAAGAGATTCTAGTACAACAGCTAGATGAAAAAATAACAGAACAGGAAGTAGGATTAGCAATAAACAAACTGAAAACAGGAAAATCCCCAGGAATAGATGAAATCCCCCCCAATTTCTAAAAAACAATAGCTAGCAAAATAATACCATATCTAACTAAGTTTATTCAATAAACTGTTCCAAGAAAGTTATTTCCCCTTAGAATGGTCATGTGCAGTAATTGTACCACTCCACAAGAAAGGTGATAAGCAAAACCCAGGAAATTATAGAGGGATTTCACTGTTATGCATTACAAGTAAAAATTTTTACAGCAATAATCAACAAAAGACTTTACAACTGGGCAGAAGATGAGAACAAAATTAGCAAGGAACAAGCAGGATTAGAAGGGGATATTCGACAATAGACCACATTTTCACATTAACAACTATGATATCAAATTGCCTCTATGGCAGACGTAGAAGTAAATTTTATGTAGCATTCATAGATTATCAGAAAGCATTTGATACTGTAAATAGAGATAAATTATGGGAGATTCTACAGAAACATAAAGTATCTACAAAAATGCTCAACATGTTAAAAGGCATATACAAAACAGTACAAGCTTGTGTTAGATTTGGAACTGAACTAACAGAGTTTTTCGAATGCCCAGCAGGAGTAAAACAAGGTTGTTTGTTGTCCCCCTTGATCTTTTCTCTATTAATAACAGAAGTGGCGGACAATGTCACAAGAAAAGGCAGACATGGTTATCAATTTCTACCAGGCGCAGAAGAGATTTTCACATTGCTTTTTGCAGATGACATAGCCCTGATATCATTAACACCAGCGGGCTTACAAAATCAATTGAAGAATCTACAACAACAAGCCTCGGATTCTATAGGTTTAACAGTAAATCTACAAAAAACAAAAAAAATGGTTTTTAGGAAAGGGGGTTATTTGGGCAAAAAGGAGAAATGGTACTACAAAGACCAAGAAATAGAAGTAGTAAACAGTATAAAGTACCTAGGTTTCACCTTGACAACTAAACTCTCAGTAGACATTTCACTTTCTGAATATGCTGGTAGGGCGAAAGGCAAAATTATGGAAATAATGAAAACTATGTACAGTTTAGGACATTTAGATATGGCTATTTATTTTAACTGTTTGACACTCAAGTTAAACCCTTACTCTTATACGCAGCAGAAGCATGGGGTCTAACTAGATAAAAGCAATAGAAAATATACACTTGTTCGCTTGTAAAAAATATATGGGTGTGGGCAAGAAAACCCCAAATAATCTAATATATGGAGAGTTGGGGCAGATATCCTGTATGCATAGACAGCACAATAAGGGCGATTAGGTATTGGTTTAAAATTATAAAAATGGAACCAAACAGACTCCCCAAACAAGCGTATGAAAGAGAAAAGACCGAAATAAACAAAACCCAAAATTGGGCATTAGAATTAAAACGCTGTTTAGACACATATACGGCTTTTCAGAAGTGTGGCTAAATGAAGGGGTAGGAGATGAGAACAGATTTATTTCAGTATTAAAACAAAGAATGATAGATTGCCACAAGCAGAACTGGCATGATAAAATAGAAAATAGCGAACGTTTTAACACTTACCGCTCTTTCAAATTTGTACACCATACTGAAAAGTATTTTTACGACATCACAATAGCGAAATTTAGAAAAAAGCACTAACCAGACTACGTTTAGGGGTAAACGAATTACACACAAACAAAAAAAGTTACAGACAAGGATGCAATTACAACATGTCCTTTTTGTCCAACAGAAGAAAACTGAATTACACTTTTTTAAGATATGCCCATGTTACAGACAATTAAGGGAGAAATATATTTATAAAACATTACAGAAATAAGGATACAATTACACTAAGAAACCTATTACAAAATGAAAATATGGAAATGATACGTGACCTAGCAATGTATACGTTTTATGCATTAAAATACAGAGAAACACAAATATAAGACAAAGAAATGAGACT
>JADBJO010020052.1:7500-22500 GCA_016801955.1 Conus betulinus | reverse complement strand
CCAAAATAAGGGGGTGTGGGAGTTAAGCCACAGAGGGGGCACAGAAGATGAGACCAAAACAAGACAGGGTTCCTCTGATATCAAAGCCTTCCCTTAACCCTTTTTTCCCCCGGCCATCTCCCTGGCCGTCCTAATCACTGGAGCATCCCTCTGAAGTCAGATCAGGCCGCCTGCCTCTCCACCAACGAAGCCAGACTGTCCATGATGGCAGGGCCGAAAGGAAATGATGGAATGAATGGAGATGATAGCCCCTCGGATCACCCGAAAACACAGCGGCAGATTAGGAAGACCCAAATCGGCTCGCTCGTTTTCCACAACGTCGACGTTGTAGCTGAGAGGTCAGCCACAGAACATGCTCCACCACGTGTGATGAAAGACCGTGGGTGTGTGGAGTGGATGGCTGCAGGGGAGGACATGCTCCACCACGTGTGATGAAAGACCGTGGGTGTGTGGAGTGGACGGCTGCAGGGGAGGACATGCTGCACCCACGTGTGTGATGAAAGACCGTGGGTGTGTGGAGTGGATGGCTGCAGGGGAGGACATGCTCCACCACGTGTGATGAAAGACTGTGGGTGTGTGGAGTGGACGGCATGAGGGCGAGGATGCAGGGGAGGAGGATAACGAGAGGGGGAGAAGGGAAAGGTCGGGGGAGACACGGGAGGGACAGCTGGTGGTGGGGAGGAGGGACGTCAGCAGGGGCTGGGGGGGGGGGGGGGGGGGGGGGGAGGGGAGGGGAGGGAGGAGGGAGGGGGGGGGGAGGGGACCTTGGTGGGGGGGGGGAGGGAAGTTTTGTGACTGATCATCTCAATTTTCATAGGGGGGGGGAAATTTGTGAGATCACAAATATACCAATAGACACATATTATGACACATGTACTTGTAAAAGTAAATGCAGCACATGGGCATGCAGATGCACGCAAGCACACAGGCGCACAGATACACACTCATATGTATACACTCGCATATGTGCAGACATGCTCAGACAGATTCACGGAGAGGGAGAGAGAGAGACTGAGAGATATTCAGAGAGAGAGAGAGAGAGAGAGAGGAGAGAGAGAGAGAGAGAGAGAGAGGAGAAGAGAGGGAGGAGATGAGGAGAGAGAGAGAGAGACAGACAGACAGAGAGAGACAGAAAGAGACAGAAAGAGACAGAGAGAGAGACAGACAGACAGACAGACAGACAGACAGGACAGACAGACAGAAGACAGTGTGCTGTTTCTATCACAAGAATGTTCCCTCTTAGAGCAGTGTTTCTTGTGGCCATGCTGTTCTTTTCCCACTTCACGAAAGCGATCAGTACTTCCCACTGTGCTGAGCTGAAGGAAATCAAAGGCCTGCGTCAGTCCCAATATAACCTGGGATCCTGTCCTAGAAAGGGTTAGTTTTCTATACAGCTGCAGTGGAGAAGTGGTTAGTGTCATGAGTTGCAAGCCAGCCAGTCCTCGGTTCAAATCTCATTACATTTTTTCTTCTTTTTTTCCGCTTGATGGAAGGCTGCCTTCCAAATACTTCTAACATGACTATTGGCTTAAACAGCTAGAATGGGAATGGGAATTGGGGGGGGGGGGGGGGGGGGGGGGGGGAGAGACACAAAGGTGCTGGTGGTGGAGAAAGTCTTAGGATGGATGGCACTATGTCTGGTGACCTCAGTGTTCACATACAAACACACAGACATTGAAACACACACACACACACACACACACACACATACACCACACACACACACACACACACACAACACACGCACGCACGGCACCCGCCTGCCCCCCCACCCCCACCCCACCCACCCACCCATCCCCACCTTTTTTCTTTATTATTCGAGGAATGTGTGTCAAGCGACTCATTTCATGTAATGGAGCTCCGGAAACCTAATGCTTAGTCACTTCATCGTTTTAGCAAAGATGTTTTTTTTTTTTTTTCTTCACATCCCTAGCCTTTAGAGATAACACTTCCCTTCTTTGTATAGAGGGCGAAGTTGGCTATGAATCAAACTAATCTGAATCTGAGATGGAGAAAGTAAAGGTTACCAGCGGTTTTTTCATCTAAATCGCTTTCTTACACGGCTTCGGTTTAGCGCTTATTGCTTGTAGCCGACCCAACCGACCGCAAACGGCCATATCTGGACCGCAAATGGCCATATCTGGACCGCAAATGGCTATATCTGGACCGCAAATGGCCATATCTGGACCGCAAATGGCCATATCTGGACCGCAAATGGCCATATCTGGACTGTCCCCCTGTGTTAAAAGACAAAAAAAAAAATTGGTAGTTGATAGACATGTAAATCGATACAAAGATACATAGTAATAGATGGATAGACATACAATTAGATAGATACTCTTTGACACTTTAGTAATGTGCTGTAAGTAAATGCAAGGTTGCTATAGTCATTCACAACAATTCATCCCTGTTTATTCGATTAGCGATCCAAAATGCATAAGACAGGTAAAGAAAATTCCTGAGCCATAATCTAGCATAATAACACGTAGTATTACGAAATTGTTTTAGGAGTAGGATGAAGGTGCTCTCATTCTCAAGCAAAAAAAAAAAAAAATGCATATGTAAGTGCCTACCTGCCTGTCTATCGACCGCTCTCTCTCTCTCTCTCTCTCTCTCTCTCTCTCTCTCTCTCTCTCTGTGCCTGCGTGCCTGCGTGCGTGCGCGCGCGCGCGCGTGTGTGTGTGTGTGTGTGTGTATAAAAAAAATGTTCTCTTTCTCTTTTCTTCTACTATGAATTTGATTTGCTATCAAGACGAATCCTTTTTTCCCTGCTGCTCTATTTTAGAATGCTTTGACTGCTCACAACTATTCGGTTTACCCAATTCATTCCATTTTTTTTCTTTCCTGGCGCTGCAAATTTCATCTTGTTCCCCCTTGACACAAAGACTGTATACGTCAATGTCAATGACTCTCTCTCTCTCTCTCTCTCTCTCTGTCTGTCTGTCTGTCTGTCTGTCTGTCTGTCTGTCTCTCTCTCTCTCTCTCTCTCTCCCTGCCTGTCTGTCTGTCTCTCTCTCTCTCTCTCACACACAACACACACACACACACACACACACACACACACACACACCACACACACTTGCTCTCTATCCCTCTCTCTCTCTCTGTTTACCCATCTCTCCCCACATCCATTCAGTCATCAAACATAATATTCAAGTAATGTGAAAACAAGCATATAGCTTTAGAAATCAATAACTGCTTGTCTCATCCCACGTGTCAATTATTATGACTACCGACGTGCTTAGAAAGATGGGCAGATAGGAAATATATATGGAAAAATAGAGAAATAAACGGGCAAGAAAAAACTGACATAGATAGACAGACAGGCTGACAGATAGATAGGACAAACATACAGACACGCAGAGAGATAGATATAATAGACTTGTCTTGGAATACGAGCAAGGCCGGATTCCGCAAAAATTCTCACTACTGGTAATCCTCACCACCTGATACTGTTGGTTCAATCACAGACTCTCTTTTGCAACAGATGGACGCCACAGTTTCTTCTTCCTGGTCAGAAGGAGGTGAATAGATCTGGACCAATCACACAGCCCCACACAAAGTATAACAGCCATAAACAGAGGAGACATAACTGGAAAAAAAAAAAAAAAAAAAAAAAAAAAAAAACCAGACGAATTTCAAATTGGAGTCTAATTCAGCTTCTTCCATTGAAAACGCATCTCATCTTCTGTACGAACACGGTTAATAGTTGTCTCAAAGAACTAGATGCCAAAAAACGTCATCTTTTTATCGACTTCTGTTCGTCATTGTTTCTTTTTTTTTTTTAAAACATTCTCTTTTTTCTTTCTGTTTTTTGATTGTCCAAACATACATTGACAACTAACATACATAAATCAATACATTAATACACAGTGGCACATATTTAACGCATACAAATGTACATGCATTTTTTTTCAGATTATGGTTCTTTTTTAATTCTTTTACACGGGCACACACACCGAATAAATTCTAATAACTGGCACAATCCTGTGTACCCAGGTTGTGGACGAGATTAAATAGAGAAAAAAGAGAGTATACCGTACTTACTAACATAATACGCTCACATACACACACCCCTTGCGCATACCTACATATGATACATAATATTTCCATTAGTTCCCTAGTATTTGGATATACGGTGACCATTTTGTTAAGTACTTTGCATGATTCATCTCCTCTAAGTACATACATTTCTCCATCTTATGTCTATAGTCAAGCTCCTTCAAAAACATGTTTAGATTAGGTTTTGTCTTGTTAATTCTACATTTATAGATGAAATATTTTCCCTTTAAAATTATCAGGTCTAGCATATCGTCGGGTTTTGTTTTCTCTCATCCGTACCAAATAATATAATCTCCACGTTAAGGGATAATCTTACACAATGTGAACAGTTAAGTTTAACAACTCTTTCAAGGTCTTTCCAGAAAATACGGGTAAACTCACATTCCCACAGGTAGTGATTAATTGAATCTTTCTCTCTCATACAGAAATTACATTTGTCGCTATCAATAATTTGCGTACTTTTCAACACACTATCCGTCCTTGTTTCTATCCACACGTACCGAAAATGGGAACGTGCTCTGATTGGTAGGAGGACCCTTAGGCATTTTCATTTCCATTGCGCAATGCCAGTGTATCCCAACACCCCCCTTAGAAATGGCTGGCTAGCGTATTTCCTATCAGTAGATTCCATCGCAACTGTTTACACGGATAATGGCCATGATTAGGAACTTTTCTTGAGGGAGTGTGTGTGGGAGGAGAGAGAAAGAGCGAGAGAGAGAGAGAGAGAGAGAGAGAGAGAGAGAGAGAGAGAGAGAGAGGAGAGAGAGAGAGAGAGAGAGACAGAGAGAGAGAGAGACTCAATAGAGAGAGAAAAAACAAAGGGGGAAAACAGACATGGTTCAGGGGTGTGTGGTGGAGGTGGGTGGAGAAAATTAGAAGTGTGGAAATCAAAGGAACAAAGAATACAACACAAAAAGGGGGAGGTGGTGGTCCGGGGGTGGGGGTGGGGGGTGGGGGGGGGGGGGGGGGGTGGGGGGGGAAGAAAGCTAAAAAAAGAAGAGAAAGAACGAAAGAAGAAAAACACCTTGGAGGTTGATGAGCGGAAGCAGGCGCTAGTTTGATGCAGAATGGCATGAGAGAGAGAGAGAGAGAGAGAGAGAGAGAGAGAGAGAGAGAGAGAGAGAGAGAGAGAGAGAGAGAGAGAGAGAGTCAGTCAGACACACACACAGACAGACAGGTCTACAGAGAGAGAGAGAGAGAGAGGGGGGGGGGGGGGGGGGGGGGGGGGACAGACAGACAGACACAGCAGACAGGCAGGCAGGCAGGCAGGCAGACAGACAAAAAAAAAAGAATTAGAGAAAGGTAGAGGCAGAGAGTGCAAGCACGTCAGAGAGTGCAAGCACGTCAGAGAGCGCAAGCACGTCAGAGAGAGTGCAAGCACGTCAGAGAGCGCAAGCACGTCAGAGAGAGTGCAAGCACGTCAGAGAGCGCAAGCACGTCAGAGAGTGCAAGCACGTCAGAGAGTGCAAGCACGTCAGAGAGCGCAAGCACGTCAGAGAGTGCAAGCACGTCAGAGAGCGCAAGCACGTCAGAGAGCGCAAGCACGTCAGAGAGCGCAAGCACGTCAGAGAGCGCAAGCACGTGTATGGCAAGGAAGCTGCATCCCAGCAACACTTCTCCTGACCAAACAGCCCCTTTCCCAATTCACAGTGCTGATCAATCAGCCCCCTTGTTGAAAGCTTACCCACCAAAGGATCCACCCTCCGCCATCATGGTGCTATTAGCGTCACAAGTTGCAGAATGGATGATACTGGGTTAAAGTCCAATCACAGGCAGAGGGGCTTTGTTTCTGCTTTTTTTTTTTCTTTCTTTTTTTTTTTTTTTTTTTCTTGCTCCCTTGTCAGTTGTGTCCCAGAGATTTTTTTTTTTGAATTTCTGAGTGTGGTGGGAGTTCAGATATAAAGACTAAAATTAAACATCTAGTTTCATCCACTTCATGGGTGGTTGTTTGAGTGTATTGCTCAAAAGTCATGGTAACCGCGACAGGTGTTTGTTTCTCTTGGGCCTGTTTGATGCAAACTTACAATCGCTGAGGGAAAGAACTGTGGTACACAGCTATGCTGTGCAGTCTCAAACTAACATGTAAGACTGAGTCATTTTTATCATTGCATCTGACCATCAATCAGGACAAAAAACTGAAATGCAGCCCTGACCTCACAATGACATCAGTTTTTATTTTCTTTCCCATGTCCATGATTGTGGAGCAGTCAGTCCAGTCCACTTCAAAGTCTTCAGAGTCGCCATTTCCACAGTGGATGTTGTTGGATGGACGCGACAAAGTCACCAAAATGGATGACGTCACCCAAAATGGATGCTTCATCTCACTGGTTCCGTAACTGAGCAGTCATTGTAGGGGGTTCAGCAGATTTCCTGTCCATGTTTGATCAGAACAAGTACCATTTAACACCACTGAAATGGGGGCCAGAGTAGCTTAGTGGTAGAGTGCTGGACTCGTAATGTTAGTGATCCTGGGGTTGCGGGTTTGAATCCCCACCAGGCCATTTCGATACAGGGGGATTTTTTCCCCTCGGAGTTAACATTGGTTCTGACTCCATTTCCATGTACAGTCCCTCGAATGAGACTATAAACCGAGGTTCCGTGTGTGAACGCACGCATAACATCTTGCACACACATACAATCCCATCACCAACTTTCGGAAGAGAAGGCCAGTTTGGCCGTTGGCATGGATGACACGTTACACATAGCATGCACCCTGCGTGAGAAATGGAAAGAATGAAGTAAGGAAACTGAGTGAACGATATTGAACAAAATTGATTGGATGACATGGCAAATGACTGAATGAAGTGCCAGCTGGCAGCTCTTCAGTTGGCACTGCCAAGGTAGGGCAACATGCTGAGTAAACGAGTGTAAATTGTAAAGCCCTTAAAGCTTGGTCTCTAGCTGAGAATAGGCGCTATTTAAGTATTCATTAAAATAATAATAACTGATTCTGTGGGAAGTTTTGTCTGAGGCTGGCTCCTGATGGCATGCTATTCACATCAGACTGCATGCTGGATCTTAGGCAGCAACAGCACTACCCTGGTGTGGCTATGTTAAGGGAGAGCCAGAATAAGGGCAGAAGGAGTGTAGCCACAAAGGGGGCACAGAAGATGAGATCTGAAAAAAAAAAACAAACCCAGGGTTTCTTTTGATACCAAAGTTTTCCTTCAACCCCTTCATCCCAGCCGTCTCCCAGGCTGTCCTAATCACTGAAACATCCCTTTGAAGTCGGATCTGGCTGCCCGCCTCTCCACCAATGAAGCCACGCCGCCGTCGACGATGGCAGGACGGACAGGAAAATGATGGAAGGAATGCTGACGATAGCTACCCGGATCACCGAACAAACAGCGGCAGACTAGAACGTGACCCAATCCGCTGGCTCGTTCCGTCAACACCGACATCGTAATTTGGAGGTCAGACCGAGCGCGCTGACTTCGGCTGATGAAAGAGAATTGGTGCATTGAGTGGAATGTTACAGAAGGGGGGATAACGAGAGAGGAGAGAGTAGGGGAGGGAATTTGGTGGTTGCTGTGTGTGGTTGGCGAGCGGCTGGCTGAGGGTTGGCGGGGATGGTGTGGGGAGAAGGGCATATTCTCTAGTGACCTCCAGTTTCACAGACTCCCACATGAAGGAAAGCACGCAATCACACACACAAACAACACTCGCACACACACAATGTAAGCATGGCAGCTACTGCAGCACACACACACACACACACACACACACACACACACACACACACACACACACACACACCACAAGCATACACCTGGAACAAATTACAATACAGCACACATTCACGCGCGTGCCCACACACATAGGCACTTACACACCTCACACACTGAAAGCTGTTGAGGTGAAAGAAATTAAGCTGTGAAACACAATTTCACATGATAAGATCCACTAAACCACCTGACTCCAATGGGAATAAAAGAAGCAAAAAACTAATCAAAGCGAAACAAGACACCACCAACACCACTGCTACCACTATCATCACTACCACCCTCCCATGTGACTCCCGTCCCTCCTTCTTTTCAACCTTTTCAAGTCTTCCACTGATCCGACTGTAAGCATTCTGCAAGAATGTGTGGCAAGCGGTTGGTATTTCGATTCATGCAATGAGGCTCTGCAAATAACTGCAGTGGTCACCCCATCATTGCTGAAAGATGTTATTTTTTTTTATCTCGAGCCGTTAAGAGGGTATTTCTCTTTACTTCTTTGTGTTGATGATGAAGAGGATTATAGTAATACTGTATGCACACCACACACACACACACACACACACACACCACACACACACACACACACACACACACACACACAGAAAGACAGATGGATGGATACGGAGACAGACAGATAGATCGATAGACAGACAGACAGATAAATAGATGGATATATAGACATATATGACATCATAAACAGAGAGAGAGAGAGAGAGAGAGAGGGAGAGAGAGAGAGAGAAAAGAAAGAAGCGAGAGAGAGAGAGAGAGAGAGAGAGGGGGGGTGGGGCATAGACAGAGGGAGAGAAAGACTTAAGACTCAAGATCATTTATTCATGTTTAGGCCATAAGCCCTCATGGAGTGGGTTGCAAGTTAATTACAATTCTCTTAGCACCCATGCATAAGCTAACAGACATAAACAACATGCTTCAGGAAAGAATTTTGATGATAGAAGAAATGATCACCATTTTGAACGTTTTTAATGAAGAGATTGATAAAAGTTCTAACAGTTTGCTCTTGCGCACATGCCCACAGAAGTGCTAATCTAAACTGACTTGGGAATTTGTAAAATATGAATGGAATATCACCCAGCTCTTAACTTGCGCAACACAGGGGGCAAGACAAGACAACAATGCCCTTCATGTTCTTTGTCCCTCTCTGCCCATTGGGCCTACCAGATCGGCAATCGCTGTGAAAAGACATTCTTCACGTGCACTTAATGCCATGATCAACATCAACAGGGGTATAGGAAGGTGGACCGTTTAGTGGAACATAGGTACAAGCATAGATGGCATCCGTTGATAACCGCCCGCCCCCCCCCCCCCCCCCCCCCCACCCCCCGCCCCCCCCCCCCCCCCAAAAAAAAAAAAAAAAAAAAAAATATTCAAAATCATGAATTCTTTTTTATATGAATTCATTTCAGAAAATATGGCAGAGAGAGAGAGAGAGAAGAAGAGAGAGAAGAGAGAGAGAGAGAGGGGTCTATTGCTTTAAGTAGAAAGACAGAGCGATACACAGAGTGATACACTGACAGACAGATATTTGGGGTGACGAAATACGCCCAATTCTTCAGACGACTTTCACCTCTGGCCATCATCAATCGCTCATTTCTCGCCGTTTCTTCCCGTTTAGTTTCAAACCGCTAACTACCCTCTTCACGACAGATGAACAACCGCTATCTCTGTCTCCCAATCAGAAGGAAGCGGCGACAGAACTGGGGCAATCGCAAAGCTCGACAGGGACAATCATATTTATGAACAGAGAGACACGAATGAAAAGCAAAGAAAAGTTCAAACGATCTGTAGAGTCCTATTCAGCATCTCCCCCTTTACAATGCTTCTCATCTTCATTATTAACACGATGAATGTTGTCTTCAAAACGGTTACAGATCAATGGGATATCTCTGTTCGAATTCCGTTCGGCGGCCGGCCGTTAGTTGTGTCCACATCAGCCACTAAAATAGTAGCGCCTTCTGGTTGGTCGGAGGAAGCCTCTCTTTTTTTGCACTCTGCCGGTGTGTCTGGCCTCCCCCCCCTCAAATGGCCCACCGGCACGTTATCTAGCGGTAGATTCCATCGCAGTTTTTCTACAGGCTAATGGTCATGAAAAGAAAATTTTTGTTGGGGAAACGAATGAAACACAAATATACCGAAGACCGGAGAGAGAGAGAGAGAGAGAGAGGAATAGAGAGAGATAGAGACCCAGAGAGAGAGATAGGAGAGAGAGAGTAAAAAAAAGAGAGAGTAAAGGGACAGACTACTAAGAATAAAAAACGAAGAAAGGAAAAAAAACTACAAAGAAGAGAAAAGAAAAAAATGAGACAATATACCTAACTACTACATGCGTCCAGCTGGATACCGAGAGAGAGAGAGAGAGAGAGAGAGAGGGGGGTGAGGGGGAGGAGGGGGAGGGAGAGCGAGAGAGAGAGAGAGAGAGAGAGAGAGAGAGAGGAGATACAGAGAGCCAGATAGAAAGAAGAGCGAAGAAGAAGACAGAAAAGAAGAAGAATAAGAAAAATAAAAGAAAAGAAAAAGACAGACGACACAACCACAGCTGATGCAAAAGTAGAGACAAAGGAGTTAGAGAGAGAGATATAGATAGAGATAGAGAGAGAGAGAGAGAGAGAGAGAGAGAGAAGAGACAGACAACCGACACAACAGACAGACAGACATACAGAGAGATGAATGTTTTCAGTGATCAGGCATCTTGTCCCAATCTTTTGAAGGCTGAAAAGCCTAGTAAAAGCTGTTCAGGTTAACAAGTAATTAAAAAGTAGAATCAAAGGAAGCAAAGTGCAGAAGAAGCAACGTAAATTGAATAAGACAGATACTGGTCCAATCGTTTAAATACAAAAAACAAAACACAACAACAACAAAACCGCGCCAAATCTGATAAAGTCTGTTGACTTGTTGATAATCGTGGTCATGATTAACGACTTGAAAAATGTCGTTGTCAGTTTGTCGTCAATTGTTTGTTTTCATTTTGCGACTAGTATTTAAAGCTTGGTATTGTTTAGAGAACTCAGAAGAGAGAGAGAGAGATAGAGAGAGAGAGAGAGAGAGAGAGAGAGAGAGAGAGAGAGAGAGAGAAGGGAGGGGGAGGAAGGGAGGTAGGGGTGGAGGAGAGGGAGAGAGAGGGAGAGAGAGAGAGAGAAGAGATAGAGGAGAGAGAGAGAGAGAGAGAGAGAGACTTGACACTTTGACTACTGACTCGACTTCGATATTTTATTGTCATTACGAGAGAAGAGAGAGAGAGATAGAGAGATAGAGAATCGAGAGAGAGAGAGAGAGAGAGAGAGAAGAGAGAGACACTTTGTTGGAGAACAGACAATTAGGGATTCAAAAGCCTTTTTTTTTTTTTTTTTTTTAAAAAGAAACCCTGGCTGAACAGGTAACCGAAAACTAAATATCAAAGGGAACCAAGTCAGAAAAAGCAAAAGTAAAGAGAGAAGGCAAACATTGGCTTCCTATCGGGGAAAAAGACTCCACCAAATCTTTAAAAGAAAAAAAAAAAGGAAAAAAAAAAGAAAAAAGAAAAGAAAGAAAAAAAAGCCTGTTGACTTGCTGATAATCGTGTCGTGATTAATGGCTTGAAAAATGACGTTGTCCAACTAGTTTGTCGTCAATCGTTCTGTTTTCATTTGCGACTAGTTAGTGTAAAAGCTTGATGTGTCTTTTACAGAATTCAGAGAGAGAGAGAGAGAGAGAGAGAGAGAGAGGCAATTAGACGGGAAAGATAATTAGTTGGAGATTAAAGAGCTTTTCAAAAAGTACTTGGTTGAACAAACTAGATACCAAAGGAAAACAACGTAGTCCAGAAAACGCAAAGGAAAGAAACAAGACAAAACATTGGTCCTGTCTGGTAAGGGAAAAAAACACACAACAACAAACAACAACAAACCGCCAAACCTAAAAAAAAAAAAAAAGCCTTCTGACTTGCCGTGATAATCGTGTGATGATTAACGACTTGAAAATGACGTTGTCAGTTTGTCGTCAATAGTTCTGTTTTCGTTTGCAGCCAGTAAGTTAAAGCTTGATAAGTTTTTTTAGAACTCCAAGAGAGAGAGAGAGAGAGAGAGAGAGAGAGAGAGAGAGAGAGAGAGCGATGGAGAGAGAGAGAGAGAGCGAATTTGTTGCAGTTATTGAAGAGCTTATTTAAAGCTCCTAGGCTGAACAGGCAACCAACAACTAAACATCAAAGGAAATAATGCACAAAAGAAGCAATGTTAAGCAACAAGGCAAGTGCTGGTCCTATCGGAAAGAAACACCACCAAATCTGATACAGCCTAGCTGTTGAGTTGCTGATAATCGCGTCATTTACAATGACGTGAAAAAATGACGTTGTCAGTGTGTCGTCAATATCTCTGGAGTTTTTCTTTTTTGATGTGCAGAAAGTAATTTAAAGCTTGATGAGTGTTTGTAGAACTGAGAGAGAGAGAGAGAGAGAGAGAGAGGGGAGAGAGAGAGAGTTTCCCTGTCTCACTCGTTGTTGCGGGCTTCTTTGGAATGTGTAACAGGAGATCTCATCTGATCGATTGCACCAGATCAATAATGTCGGGTTTTCCAATGGAATGGCGGTCAGCTTGCGATTAGATGGAGTCGTCGGTTTATTTTCGTAAACACCCCGACCCCCGACCCCCCCCCCCCCCCCTCTCTCTCTCTCTCTCTCAGCCCCTTCAACTCCTCCATGCCCCGCTTTTTTTTTTCCTTCTATATCTATCTCACTGACATGATGGGCAGTTTTGTTTTAAGTGTGAAGCTTACACCGTTGTGTGATTTATGATTAGCTTTTGCAGGCAGTATCGTACTGTTTTATAATGCACAGTTGGTACTCTCAGTACACGCGATTGTTGAGTGATTTAAAAAACTCTCAATGAGGTGCTCTTCTTTTTCTTTCCCACTCCTTCTTTCTTCTTCTGTTGACAGTTGCGCCATGGAGCAGAATTTGACGTGAAGACAACTGCTGATATGACGCCGGCAGTAGGCTGGAACAATAAACCCTGGGCACGCGATAGAGCGTAGACAACAGCCGTGACAGCATAGCCTTTAGGCCTTTAGCCAAAGTCAAACACATAACGTCTGCAAGCAAAAGGTGGGAAGAGACACACATACAAAGACGACGCAATTTGAAAATGACGTGACCCGTTTTCACGTCATACCTGTAGAAAATTCATGTTTGGCTTGTGAAGCAGGTTGTCGACATACAGAGTTATAAAGTACTAAGCAGGATGTGGTCATTGATCTCAAACTGTACACTGGATCCGCCCTCAAAAATGAACGAGTTCGTCACAGGGACCACTTTCCGTCCTTTAAACGATGTTTGGGCGGTTAAAATTTGATCAGGAGTGCAATCTCAAAACAAAACACACAAACTAACAGACGTCGGTTAAATTATAACCTCCTTTGCGGGTGTAATTATTCAACAATGAACGTATCCATTACGACGACCGAGACTGTACTGTCTTACAGGGTTTGATTAATGACCGGCCTGACCAGCCATACGTACGCAACATCACCCCCTGATCCCAGGATGACCAGATGGGTCTTCGTCGTCTCGACGGACAACAAACAACAACAGCATTCAACAATGCACTATACAATCAATCCGTCCTTTTAGCTAGAATCATATTATGCTACAGTGTCTAGTTAATGTAACACCTCCAATGAGAATCAGCGTACACTACACTCTATAGTTAATGTATCTTGTCTATGGGAAGCAGAATACGCTACAAGAACCGTTACTGTTGATACATCGTTACAATGAGGAAAGGATTGCTATTACATTCAAGTGCTAGTACACACATTATCGAATTTTACCGCATTGTACAGTTTAGCCATTAACCGGAATTAAAGTGCACTGTATAGGTTCTGTGTTGCATTGCAGTGAAGGGAATGGTTGAATTATAGTGCACTGTATAGGTTCTATGTGGCATTGCGGTGAATGGATGGGTTGATGTACTGTTACGATAAAAACCATGTTACACTTCATTCCGTTGTCAATGAGTTTAAAAATAAAGGGAATTCACTGCATTTCATTGTATGATCAAAATGACGTAAAACGTTGTCAAGAGTTAGAATAAAGAGAATTCACTGCATTTCATTGTATGATCAAAATGACGTCAAACGTTGTCAATGAGTTAAAATAAAGAGAATTCACTGCATTTCACTGTATGATCAAAATGACGTATCAGTGAGATCACACTGCATTGTGGGATTACTGTTCTGATCAGAAATATATGATCAATATTGTATAGTGGATGTTACATTACAAACAAAATTATTTTATACTTACGGAGTTTAGTTGATACGTCATTACAATGAAAAATTATTTTACACGACAACTTATAACAATGAAAATGATATTACACTACAACTTACAGGTATTGTAATGTTACGAACGTGATACTTCTTTGCCCGATTAACGTATTGTTACATATTCTGTATTACACCAGCTTGTGTATTTAATGAAGCATTGTAACAAGAACTACATTTCGCTTCGCTACGGCCAGTACTCTAATACAATCGTAAATACTTTACATACCTTGTATACCTAAGACATCAGATCAATCAATTATGATAAAACACATACTATGACTAGAGAGTCCTCCTGTTCACTGCCTTCACAATACTATTAAACTCCCCTCACACAGATAAACATCATAAAGAATAAAGAAAAGACGATGGTTTATACTTACATTGCGAGTGTAATGTATTGTTGCAAGGGTTTTATTGACCTACTACAGGTTAATCTTAGAAAATGGGAACAATATTTTCTTTTTTTTTTTTTCCCTAAGAAACATGTGCCTCCAAGACTGGAAAAATCGGGGGGACTGTAAGTGTAAAGTGTCTGGCCTATCAGTTTTTTGTCTGTCTGTCCCTCTGTTTCCGATTTCCTCTCTCTCCTTCAGCGTCTCTCTCATCGTCCTCCTCCTCATCTCTCTCTCTCTCTCCTCACCCCTGTCCACCTGGTCCCCGTGTGTGTGTGTGTGTTTGTTGTTGTGTGTGTGTCCCCTGCCCCGTCTCTCCGCTCCTCTCCGTCTCTCCCCCCTCTCCCTTTCCTCTCTTTTCGCTTTTCCTTTTTTTATCTCTCTCTTTTCTTTCCCTTTCTCTCTTTTCTGTAGTCTTTCTTCTTTCCCTTCCTTCCCCTTCCGTCTCTCCCCTTTCACACCTCTCCTCTCGTCCACCTCCCCATCTGCTTCTCTAATTCTATGTACTTTAC
>JADBJO010020052.1:0-2500 GCA_016801955.1 Conus betulinus | reverse complement strand
TGGCCGTTTAGGGTGCTGTTTGTAAACAGGGGGATTAACTCCCCTTCATCTGGACAGGTGGCAGCAGTGCTATTCATCAACACGCTGATTGGTGGAAGTATTTGGAGAAGGGTAGGCGCAGAGATAGTGACGAGGAGTGGGAGGGGGGGAGTTAATTGCTCTGTTGGGGGTCTGGCCCGGCCTGGCGTTGCTCATTTTCCCTCACTCAGGGTGTGGAAAGTGGGAAAGGGGGGGGTGGGGGGGGGGGGGGGGGGGGTGGGGGGGGGGGGGGGGGGGGGGGGGGGGGGGGGGGGGGGGGGGGGGGGGGGGGGGGTCGGGAGGATGGAGGGGGGGGGGGGAGGGGGGGGCTGAAGGGCGAGAATGTAAGTACGAAAATCTACTCCCCTCTTTTAAAGAAAAAAAAAAAAAAAAAGAGAAAAAAAAGAAAGAAAGTAAAAGAAAAAAGAAAGGAAGAAGAGAAGAGAAACAAAGGAAAAGAAAAGACAAAAAAGGGAAGAAATGAACGAAAGACAGACAGACAGACAGACAGACAAAAAAGAAAGTTTAGTCATGATGAAAAGGGATTATCATCTCCAAAACAGATAATTGTCTTTGCACGAAACGGGCGACAATGACCTCAAAACAGTCAGGGTGAAGTGAAAAGAAGAATTATTTTCGCGCGGGGCGTGACGCTGACCGGACGTCAAGTTAGGCAAGTGTGACACCGTGACTCCACCACACCGGATGAAGAGTCAGATGTAAAAAACACACAGTCATTATTCTCGTCAAATAGTTCATCATGGCGTTGAATTCCGCTTTCCCCCTCCTCTAGGGACCAAGCAGTTCATCATCAAGGGACCAAGCAGTTTTGACTCGTTATGATGTTGAGAAGCCACCCGATAGCATCATTATGATGTGAAAAAGAAATACTTTCATTGGCAATGACGTTCTTAAATCACATGATTAGTCAAAAACTAAGAACCAAGCGCCAAAACGCACAAAACATAATTATGACGCTAATCAGCCGTTAGGGGGGAATCCGGTCATGTGTGGCAGTCATTTCCATATCCCGGCATTCAGAGTGCCGTCACTTTTGACTGCTTATGACGCCATAAGGATATCAGATAACATAACTGTGACGTGAAAAGAAATGCTTTCACTGGTGAAGACCCTGTCAAACGATCACATAACGACTTACAAAGAAACAAACAAACAAACAAACAACATGTGACTCCAGTCAGCAGTCAGTGAAGAAAACCGTTAGTCACGGCACATTCCAGAAATATTTTTGTTGTGTAATGCTCACAAAACGTCCGACAACATAAACTGTGACGTAAAACAAACTGTGTTTGACTGATTATGCAGCGGCAACAGATATCGCATAACCAGTCAAAACAAAGAAGCCAAAAACAATCTGTTCTCTAATAGGATGGCTGCAAGCATGAAAACTGAGATTTATTATCATTACTATTATTATCATCATTGCGATAAATACTTACATAGCGCCTATCCTCGGCTCGAGACCAAACCCTAAGCGCTTTACAATCCACACTCGTTTACACAACGGGCTGCCTACCTGGGTAGTGCCGACTGAAGAGCTGCCAGCTGGCGCTTCATTCAGTCGTTTCCCGAGTCATCAAGTCAACATCGTTCACTATCGTTCACTCCATTTCCTTACTTCCTTCATTCTTTCCATTTCTGACGCAGGGTGCATGCTATGTGTATCGTGTCATCCATACCAACGGCTAAACTGGCCTTCTCTTCCCAAAGTTGTTGATGGGATTTTGCGCGTGTGCAAGACGTTAAGCGTGCGTTCACACACGGAACCTCGGTTTATAGTCTCATTCGAAGGACTGTATGGGAAATGGACTCAGAACCAAAACTCACAGAGAGAAAAATGCCCCTGTACCGAAACGGCCCGGCAGAGATTCGAACCCGCAACCTCAAGATCACCAAGAGTACGAGTCCGGCGCTCTGCCACTGAGCTGTTCCGGCCCCGGTTTAATTAAGGCGACCGTTTCCGGTTCCTGGCATTCTGTACCTTTTCTGAACAGTATTTGAAAAACAAAATTCACTGGGCTTTACGACAGCAATGATAGCACTGCTCTCATCAATCAGCAGGAAGCGCCAGCTGTCATATTTCATCTTAAAAGTTTTCCTGAGTTGTGGCTAATGTTTTTGCACGTGCAAATATCATTTTACTGAGCCTTAGTTCTCTTCTTTTTACAAGTCAATAATGTTTTTATGAGTTACAGTTACTTGTTTTCGTGAATCTAAATCATCTGTTTTCCGGAGCAGGAATGATCTCTTCTCTTAAGTCGTAAGGATTTGTTCTCATGGGATCAAAATCACTGTTTTCAGGAGTCATTGTCAGCAGTTTTCTTGAACCATAATCATCCGCTTCCGTGAGTCGTAATCCACCGTTTTGAAGAGTCACGCTCATCACTTTACGTGACTGTAATAATCTCTTTTCAAGAGTGAACATTATCTCTTTTTATGGATCGTAATCCTTTTTTTTTCA
>JADBJO010020051.1:17500-25000 GCA_016801955.1 Conus betulinus | reverse complement strand
AAAGTACTCCCTGTTCTATAAGAACTTGGAGTACAAAAACCAGCTGATCAATACGCGCTGCTGGGTAGGTGATCGATGAGTCTTTCTTACCATTATTGTTATTACCATCAGTAGTGTTACTACTGATAGTGCCTCTGCTGCTTAAAAAAAACCAAACAAAAACAAAAAAAAACAAAAAAAAAAACAACAAAGAAAAACCCAACTGCTATAGCTGTTGCTGCTGCCTCTACTGCTGCTACTACTCCCACGATTACTGCTGTTGCTACTACGCCTTACACTGTTACTGCTGCTGCCACTGCTGCTGCTGCTGCTAATAGAACTAACAGTAATTTTTACTGTTATTGAATGCTTACCTTTAGACAAACATAGTGTGAGTGAGTGTCAGCCCTTAAGACAGTCAAATACTCCATACTTGCGTTCTATCGTCCTTCCTTGTTTCCTAGTTATTCATTGGCTGCTTAGTTCTGGTCAGTGCAACTTAAAAAAGAAAAAAAAAACATCCACTTGTTATTGTTTTAAGTTTTTTTTTTTTCCAGTCGGCATAGAAGAAGGGGAAAAAACCTTACTCCCTCTCCATCATCTACTTTCTCCATCCGCCTTGTGTCTCCCAACTCAGCCAGTTCCTCTCTTACGTCAGTAGCTAGGAGAAACTCCTCAACGACCAGCCAGTTCTTTTCTTACGTCAGTAGCTAGGAGAAACTCCTGAATGACCCAGCCAGTTCCTCTCTTACGTCAGTAGCTAGGAGAAACTCCTCAACGACCAGCCAGTTCCTCTCATACGTCAGTAGCTAGGAGAAAAACTCCCCAACGACCAGCCAGTACCTCTCTTACGTCAGTAGCTAGGAGAAACTCCCCAACGACCTCTTTAATATCAAATATTTCAGCCTTTGCTCTACTTCTGTGATTTATTTCTCCAAATCAGAAGGCAGACGAAGAGAGAAGATTGAGAGGGAACGAGAAAGACGAGGAGGATTCAAGAGGTTGGAGATGGAGATGGGGGAGAGTGCGTGCGTGATTAAAGAGCACAGAACAAAAAAAAAGTGGAAAAAGGAGGGATAGGAGGGGGGGGGGAGGGGGGGGGGGGGGGGGGGGGGGGGGGGAGGGGGGGGGGGGTACACAGGGGGGGGGGGGGTGGGGGTGGGGGGGGTAAGGAGGGGTAAGGACGGAGGGAGACCCTCAAAGAGGAAAGAAAGCAAGATGTGAAACAGACAATGAAAGAGAAGACAGGCTGCCAAGGAAAAGGTGACGGGAAAGTGTTGATTATCTGGAGAGCAATGTCTGGACTGTCAGTGGCTGTGAAGGTCAGCGAATGAAGGTGACATCCACGGGGGAACACAGTCTAGAGTTTCTGAAATCACAATGCCGGAGTCTTTTCTATGGCAAAGCGTTTCTTGTCAGGGAGAGAATGACCTGCTTGGTGAAAAATGGTTGGTGAAAAGATCACTTCAATTCATAGTATAGGAGCAATGTGCATAAGAATGGGTTACAGCCAAAGAGATTTTTTCGGGTATCTCCAAGATATTTGGGAATGGTTTGTATGTGTGGAAGAACAAAATGGATGATGTTAGTTCATAGTTCATATGATGACGAATGGCGTAAGTTTGTGGGCGTGGTGCGCAATGAGAACTTGTTGCCATGATATACCGCGGAAGTTTTGTTTCCTGGTAAAGAAAAAAAAAAAAAAAAAAAGCAAATAGAAAACCCTGGCCTGTCGGTGTTGCTGTTTAAGGTACATGGACTTTTGGCAAGTGAATTTTCACCTGGTGGACTTTTTGTCGTGTGGACTTCCATTGATGAGGGATAGTTTTTAATACAGAGGTATTTTTCAGGTATTACCAATCTAGATTACTCCTCTCTCTCTCTCTCTCTCTCTCTCTCTCTCTCTCGGCCTCTCCTCTCTCTCTCTCTCTCTACTTGTCTGTCTGTCTGTCTGTCCGGTCTCCTTCTTTTTTTTACCTCTCTCTCTCTTCACTCTCTCTCTTTAAAAATCGCCTGGACATTATGACAGTGGGTTCAAGGATTGACAGTTTCGTCGTCATGGATTCAGTTTCAGCGAGTGAATGGGTAGCAGCTTTGGTGTGTTTAGGCGAGTTTCCGTGAGGTTCACTGAGTTTTGTTGTATTTTTGTATAAAGAGAATTGCAATGTTGAGGGTCACGCAAACCACGTGCATTTAGCGCACTTTGCGACTTTGGAAGAGCCCAGTGGTAGCATTTTTTTTGCCTCCAGCAATGTGCTGGGTAACAATAGTGAACCATTCGCTGAAGCCCCTTCCCACTATCGTGTTTGCTTGTGTTACAGAGCTGATCGTTAGTGGGTGTTAAGTAGCTGGACATCATTAGTGCTCAGTGAAAATGGGCATGTGCACGTTAATGTATAAAACTGCAATTAACAGACTTCTTTTTGAATGCCACAATATAGAAGACACACAATGCTCAATGTATGACAGACTCACCATGCAAATAAAAGAAAATCTAGCCATCAGATTTCTTTAGGAGCGCCACAACATACAAACAAATAATGCCCTGTATATCATAGACTTGCAGCAGAAGCGTCAAGTGAAGAAAAAGAAATCAGCCCAACACATGAATGTGTGGGTGTATGTACGGTCGGCTGTGAAAGAATCGGCCAGTAAAACATGAAGTTCGTTCACTTCCTTTGTCCGTACAGTTCGTGCAGTGCTTAACAACTGTGTTTCTGTGCCCAAGAAAAGTGAATATTGCCGTGGATCTGTTGACCAGTCAGATGGACACATCTATTTGTGGCGCATCAGAACAAAACAACGGCTGAACATAAACTGAAAAGATTCCTCTTCGACTTTTGGCCTTTTCATGGCAACATTTGTGTTGTTTGTATCAAAGAGTAAATAGATTTCATATGAAAAGAAGTTCAATCAGAAACTAGATTACATAGACTGTTCGTATCTTTGTCCTTTTATTGAAAAAAAAAAATGCATATTGGCATGCACGCGTATGCCCGTGCGTGGGCGTGCGCGTGCGTGCGTGTGTGTATGTGTGGCTATGTGATTCATTCAATTTTTTTCAGTTGACTTCCTTGCGACTGGGATTTAGAGCATGCAATATTCACGTGTTTCCAACGTCACAATGATTCCCGAACAACAGCCACAGTCTGCATGGCTCCAAAACTACAGCACAGAACACCGAGAGATGGCCGCCCCTGTCTACTAATCCGGGGATTCACTGTAATGTGCACAAGGAAATGTTGGTAACAGCCCAGTATTCCAGCATGTTCCTTTTCGGAACAGTAGTCTTGAGAGAGAGAGAGAGAGAGAGAGAGAGAGAGAGAGAGAGAAGACGGAGAGAGAGGAGAGAGGAGAGAGAGAGAGACACAGAGACAGAGCCAGGGGCACACACACACACACACACACACACACACACACACACACACACACACACAGAGAGAGAGAGAGAGAGAGAGAGAGAGAGAGAGAGAGGAGAGAGAGAGAGAGAGTTGTGGGGCTAATAGACTTGGTTTCACAGGCTTGGTCACTCTCTGCCTTTTGGTCTGTTTCTGTGACATTCATTTGAGTCTTGAATTAACAGTTATCTCGGAAGACAAAAAAAATCGTTTGTCTTCGATGTTTAGCGCTGGATTCAGTGAGATTCCGTTTCCATATCTGAGATATATCTCTTCGTTTCTGACCGATTCTAGAGGACCACAATTACGTTTACTGTGTAAAACGACAATGAAAACTTTATTAATGACAGATTACATAAGATAATTAATCATGGTCTCTGTCATTGCATATATTCTGAGGAAAGTCCAGTTCACATCGAAAATCAAGTTGGCGGTGCAATAAAAGTCTGAACGAAAAAGTTAATACAGACTGCTTAGGGCTTTTGTAGGATAGGCGTTCTATAGATCATCAGTATCTTTACCATCATTATCATTAGTGCTGTTATTATGGTTACTAATAGTACTACTGCTATTGCTACAAGAGCAGCAACAGCTACTACTGCTGCTGCTACTGTTGCTGCTGCTACTACTGCTACTACTACCATTACTGCTGTTGTTGCTGCTGCTGTTGCTGCTACTACAATTAGTAGTTTTTGTTGTTGATTGTTTATTTTTAAGATCAAGATATTTGCTGAGTAAGTAAGTGTCAGCCATAAAGATAGTCTTATTTGTGGTCAGTGGGGCTTTTTTTTCCTTTTAAACATTTGCTGTTGTGTTCCTTTGTCCAGTCAGAGCAGAAGAAGGACAAACCTTCCCCCCTCTCCATCACCCTTTTTTCTTCTTCTGCCTTGTGACTCACAACCCAGCCAGTTCCTTTCTTACGTCAGTGGGTAAGAACTCCCCCTTCAACAGGTCAGAAGATCTCTTCACTATCAAATAGTTCGGCCTTCATTCTTCTGTGATGTATTTTCCGAACTGAAAGGCAGAGGAAGAGAGAAGGAGAGAGAGGCGAAGACGGGGATTCAGGAATGGGGATGGAGATGGGGAGTGCAGGCATCATAAATAGCACAAAGTGAAAGAAAACTATGGAAAAAAGGGAGGATGAGGGTGGGCTGGGATTTGGGAGGGAGGGGAGGGGCACCCCACAAAGAGGAAAGAAAGCAAGATGTGAAACAGACAATGAAGGAGAAGACAGGCTGCCAGTGAAAGGTGACGGGAAGTGTTGATTATCTGGAGAGCAATGTCTGGACTGTCAGTGGCTGTGAAGGTCAGCGAATGGAGGTGACATCCACGGGGGAACACAGTCTGGAGTTTCTGAAATCACAATGCCGGAGTTTTTCTATGGCAAAGCGTTTCTTGTCAGGGAGAGAATGAACTGCTTGGTGGAAAACGTTTGGTGAAGAGAGTACTTCAATTCTTGGCATTGGAGCGATGTACATAAGAACGGATTACAGCGTAATAGATTTTTCTCTCGTATCTCCAACATATTGGGAATGGTTGTGTATGTGGAAGTACAAAAAATGGATGATGTTAGTTCATAGTTCATATGATGATGAATGGCGTAAGTTTGTGGGCGTGGTGTGCAATGAGAAATCACAATAGCCGTGGCACACACCTTGCAAGTTTTGTTCCTGGTAAGAAAAAAAAAGATGGAACCAGAACAAACATGTCAAAAAGCCTAGTCTGTCAGAGTTGCTGTTTTAGACACATGGATTTTTGTCTAGTGGACTTTTTGTCCAGTTGACTTCAGCTGGATAGATGTCCATCCATCAATGGGGAATTTTAATATGGGAATAAACTGAGTTATTTACTCTCTCTCTCTCTCTCTCTCTCTCTCTCTCTCTCTCTCTCTCTCTCTCTCTCGCACAGATACACACACACACACACACATACACACACACAGATAGTAGTATTGTGTTATTAAATATAGGCATTAAACAAGGGGTAAAATTAACAAATAACATCTTTCAGCCACAAAGACACGCACACACACCACTGGAGTATTATGTTATCAAGGGTACTTGTTTTCAATAAGTTAAAATGAACGAACATCACAAGTGACATAAACACAGCCCTACCACATACATGACGAGCATTGAAAAAAGTCCTCCCTGGAGTTCATGACTGTATCTAGCGGTTAGGGCAAGCCAAAGCCCCACCATTTGTATTCATCCACGGACTAGGTATAATCACTGGCGGATGTATAGTACTCATTCGGAAGAAGTCCTCTCGGCAGAAGTGCGATTGCCTCCGCTGTTTTCTTTCTGTTGAATGGGTAGACTGTGGTCTAAGGGGTGGAGAAGGATGGAGAACAGGGAGCAGGCGAAGGGAGGGAGGAATAGAGTTGGGTGTGTCGTAGGTGGGAAGGAAGGTCTTGTTTAAGTCATTTATTAGTGTGTGCCATTCTGGTAAAAATCTTTTCCATCTACTTTCAGATGAATAAGTGAAATTGTGAATTCTGCTGAGGTGGGGGGAGGGGAGGGGAAGAGAGGTGGGGGGGGGGGGGGGGGAGCTTGTATCAGAATACGATTGGAATTGTACACAAAAATGTCAGACCGGCTATCTGGTGTACTTTCTGCATGACTTCGGAAGTATAACAGCTTCGTGTACTGGCTGCTGAAAATGTCTACAGATCTCCTGGCCATAAAGCTGAACAATCAGTCATCTGATACGAATCAATTGGCTGTTTAGTAAATTATCTTGGCAGTGATTGTGATAACTGCGCATTGGGTTAACGTGGAGGTCAGACATCTGCTAAGTCGTCGTAGCCAAGAGACCCTTCTCTTAAATTTCTCATCTCAGTCATTGATTCCTTTCTCCACACCACCTCAAATCGTGCGCAATGTGGTCTCAAAACTTAGCAAATATATCGTTGCGTATATGGACTAGTCCGCACGCAGTGACACCTCCTTAGTGAAACTAAAACTCAAACAGTGATGACTGGATCTAATGTGGGACTGTCTGTGAGCGAAAAGGTAAATTTTTTTTTTCATGATTTGACTTTTAAGGCGAAGGTCTAGAAATTAACCTGCTACACATTTAAGCATGGACTGGATAGAATGAACAAACTGAAAAGCTAGCACAAAACTTTCGATTATATAAATGTTCACCTGCGCTTCTGTCCCCCTTTTCCATAAATTCGCCTGTTCAGATTCATTCTCAGGCCAAAGGGGAACTTATTTCTGCTCAGGAATGGTTTGCATGAACCGGGGAAGTAGAGTTCAGCAAAAAGAAATGAAACAAACACTCGCAGTCCGATGCATTACTCACCAGCTATGAACTCCATCGGCGCTCGCCAGATGTTGATTTCATTCTTCATCAGCTGTTGATACTATCTCTCACAGGCTCTTAATTCAATATTTTCACTGCCATTTATGCCTTCTTTACCACGTATCAATTCCATCTTTCATCAACTTATAATTCCATATTTCGCCACTGTCGCTACAACTGATTTTGTCTTCCACCACTTATCATCAATTCCGTCTCTCCTAGCGTCAGTTTCATGTCTCAAAATGTGTTGCTCCACGGCCACCAGCGCTTAATTCCATCTTTCAGCTCAAATGACTTTAATTCTCATTGTCTGTTAAGTTCGTTTCTCACTAGCTTTGAATTTAATCTCTAACGACTTAATCCATCCTTCAACGGCAGTCAATTCCAGTTCTCATTACCTGTTAATTCCATCTTCGGTGGTGTTTCGACATGCATGTTCTGCTTGAGCGTCCTCTCTTTCCCGAGGTCGCCTCCACGTCCATCCAACGGCAGTCCACATGAACTTACCAGTGCAGACGATACGAACTGACCATGGGCTAGAAGGTGGAGAGAAATCAAAACTCTTTGTCACCAGAGGGCAGGAAGTGCCACAGAATTAGGCACTGTTTTTCAATTCATCAGAGACGATGAGGATTGTCAAGATGATGCCATGGAGCTGATTTCTGGTCTGCGGCTACATGATAAGGCTGTAGGCTACGCTTTCTTTCGTAATGTATACCCGAGTCAGCAAAATCTGAAATATGCAGATATCTGATCATCTGACTAAAAATCCCCAAGTGTCCATCCACTAAAAGGATGAAACCTGAAGGCATGG